>JAMPIV010014704.1:0-57038 GCA_024509875.1 Oreohelix idahoensis | reverse complement strand
GTATTAGGACTTACTATTATCTGTGTGTGTTTGATGTTATATTATACTACAACAATTACATTTCAGTACCCTAGATTTTAACGTTAGCTACATTCATAATAGTAAAGAGGATATATTTGAGGTGTAAGTTGATGGTAGTAAGAAGGGCCATTCTGTAATTACATCTACAATTTATCTCAGGAAGCTTCACAGCTGAACTCTTTACAATTTACACTAGGTAACAAAACACACATTACATAAACCCGTCAAAAACCCACTACAAATATTGGGGTCTTTGTCCAGGGATAATTAGTTTATCATAAATATTGGAATCTTATGGTGGGAGAGAGAATAAACCAGTGGGGGACCCAGATTGTATTAAATTAAAAGAGTCCCTTTAAAATAAAAATTGGAAAAATAAAAGTAGGGTTTGAAATCTTTCACAGCCCGTCGGTAATTGGTTTAATTAAATTAAATAATTAGAATTACCTTGGTATATAGTAATTAATTTAATTACCTTTATTATAAATTACCTTTGAATTACCATAGCACTATATAATATAGATTTATCCTTGGTCATTGTTATTTTGTATTGATGGCTGACCTGGCAAAATTTTAGATCGGCTGCTGTGCTAACGGCGAAGGAGATAACATGGAGGGTCAGGTTTTAATTCAGTATGTAACTTCTGAATGTGACAAGTATATTGAAAAGGAACGATAGGAGGTTAGCTGAAGAGAAGAGGTTACAAAATTGAGGCTGAGATAAAGAACTTAAGCAGAAGAAAAACGACAGCAAAGGGAGTCAGAAGAAAAAAGGGGAGGCAGAAGATAAAAGGTTGACTGCCGAAAGGGAGGCAGAAGATAGAAGGTTGCAAAGGGAGCACGAATTACGACTAAGGGAGCTGGAATTACAAGGCCAGGCTCCTGAAAATGGTGCCAGCCCTTTTGCCTCAGATGCTACGCCCAGTCTGGGAGCCTCAAACTCAGCTATGGGGTTTCATTTAGACCATTTTGTTGAAAAAGACGATGACATAGAGGGGTACCTAGGACGTTTGAGTTATTAGCTACTACATATGGGTTAGAGAGAGAGAGGTGGAGTTTAAAGCTATCACAGGGACTGAGAGGTACTTCTTATGAAGTCTTTGCTAAAATGAACAGGGAAGACCAAGACAATTATGACATGTTAAAGCAGGCTTTGTTATTAAGGTACGAAAAGAATGGTGAATTTTATCGTAAGAAATTTAGAAATGCCAAACTGTTGTCTGGGGAGACATACCACCAATTCTCTGCTAGACTGGAAACCTATTTGGAGAAATGGACTGCTCTGGGGAAGACCCAAGATCTTAAAGAAATGATCATGATTGAGCAATTGAGAGAGTCCATGGCTCCAGACATGAGAAAATTTCTCATGGAACAAGGTGCAGAGAAGTTGGGGGAGGTTTTAAATGTTGCTGAGAGGTATCAGGCAGCCCAGGCAGAGGTAAGTGGTGCTCAAAAGAAGCACATAGACAATTTTAAAGCTCCACAGCAATTTAATAAATTTGATAATAGAGAGCAGGGAAATAAAGGTAGGACAAACTTTGAGCGGCCAAGAAATGACTATCGCGACAGAAACTCACAGTTCAATGACCAAAAGTTCAATGAAAGAAAACCGATGAACCAAGGAAAAAGATGGTGTAAATGGTGCAAGAAGGATAACCATAACACCGAATTTTGTAGAAGGAAACCTTCAAACATTGCTGCAATGAAGTCGGGGACGCAAAGATTAAAGGTTAATCCTAATGGACAACAGGAACCTTATCACCCCCCAGTTTGTGAGGATGTTATTTGTAATGGGGTCACCATAAGGTGCCTTTATGATACAGGTTTGGATTATGATTCAGTTGTGAAGTCTAGCCTAGTGGACCCAAGTCAGTATACCACAGAAACAGTGGAAATACAAGGGGCGACTAAGGACATACCACTCATGACACTTCCCATCGCAAGGATAACGGTGAAAACTCGCTATGTGGAAGGAGAAATCAGAGCAGCAGTGATAGATGAACCAATCTACCCTCTGATATTGGGGTGTAGATACGTCTTCTTGGGGAATCCCGAGAAACCTGTGATCATGGCGACAGTGCAGACCAGGTCACAGAAGAAGGAGGAAGAAGGTGAACCTATAAATGCTCATCCAGAGGAGATGAGGAAGGCGCAGGCTGAGGATAGGACACTCAAGCCCTGTTTTAAAAAATTGCCCAAATGCCACACACCTCCGAGCAAGGGGGAATATTTTATGAAGAACAAACTATTATACAGGAAGGCCGGAACTGGAACAAATGGTCACAACCAGCTGGTTCTTCCCACTTCATATAGGGATAAAGTGATGGAACTCGGGCATGCGATTCCCTTCAGTGGTCACATGGGGATCAGCGCCACAGGACAGCGTATAGCTTGTCATTACTTCTGGCCAGGGATAACGGAGGATATAAAAAGATATGTCAAATCCTGCCCAGAATGTCAAAGGGTAGCTCCAAAGCACTGGACTGCTCCTGCAACTCTAGGGGAAATGCCCATAGTGGGAACACCTTTTGAGAGGGTTGCAGTGGATATTGTGGGACCTCTCCCTCGGACCAAGAGGAGGAACAGTTACATCCTTACTCTGGTGGACACTTGTTCTATGTGGGGAGAGGCGGTAGCCCTGCCATCAATTGATTCAAAACATGTAGCAGAGGCACTACTTACAATATTCACCCGATTAGGATTCCCGCATCAAATCTTGACTGATAATGGTTCACAGTTCAAGGGGAAACTAACGGAAGAAGTTTTTAAGCTATTTCAAGCCAGACACTTTCATTGTAGTCCGTACCATCCACAAGGGAACGGCCAGGTAGAGAGGTTCAATGGGACTCTCATTTCTATCCTGAGGAAGCTGGCACACGAAAAACCGGATCTGTGGGATCAATTCCTGCCCGCCGCGTTGTTTGCGTATCGGGAGGTACCACATAGTTCAACCGGGATGGCTCCCGCAACTCTGCTATTTGGGAGGCCAATAAAAGGTCCATTAGAAGCTTTATTAAGGACCTGGACAGATGAGAAGGCAGAAGAGACTGTTACCTCATCGTATCAATATGTGAACTAACTGACCACTCGTCTGAAAGCATGATGGAAACTGGCAAATGATAATTTGAGACAAGCCAGGAAGAAACATGCAGCATATTTTAATAGGAAGGCAAAGGACAGAGAACTAGCTGTGGGAGAGAAGGTGCTTCTTCTACTACCCGGCAGCCAGAATAAATTACAAATTGGATGGCAAGGTCCATATACGGTTCTAGAGAAGGTGTCTAGAACAAACTATAAAATTGACAAAAAGGGGAAGGAGAAAGTTTATCATGTAAACCTTTTAAAGAAGTATCTGGACAGACCACTCCAGGAAAGCACCCCCTTACTGACCTTGGCTATCGCAACTCAAATGCAAAAGGAACCACTCACCTCACATGAATACCCATTACATCCTTGTGAAACAGCCGCACAGGTAAAAGTCAGTAAGCACCTGACTAAAAATCAGAGGGAGAGAGTTCAACAGGTTCTGGAGGAACATACAGGTGTATTAACAGATAAACCAGGCCATACAAATTTGCTACAGTATGACATGAAACTGGTAGACTCAAACCCAATCTGTATGAGAGCCTATTCTATTCCGTTCGCGAAGGAGAAGGCATTGAAAGAAGAAATAGATTATTTGTTGAAGGAGGGGATTATTTCACACAGTGAATCATCTTTTAGCTCCAGTGTAGTTTTGTTGAGGAAACCGTCTGGGGAACATAGACTGTGCATAGATTACAGGAAACTGAATGCTGTCACAGAAGGACAAGTGGATCCATTACCAGACACAAAACAGTTATTTGCCAGATTAAACAAGGCAAAATACTTTTCAAAGGTGGATCTTAGTAAAGGCTATTACCAGATTCCAGTGAAGCCTGAAGTGAGACCTTATTTAGCTTTTAGCACCTCGGAAGGACATTATGAATTCAATATGCTACCATTCGGATTGAAAAATGCTCCGAGTGTATTTTCAAGGATGATGCGCAAATTGTTGGATCCCCTGAATAACCCATGTATCACGAATTTCATGGATGATATTCTCGTCGCCACAGAGACATTTGAAGAACACATTAACTCCCTAAAAATGTTATTTGATAGGCTTAGGGAATCGAATTTAACTGCTAGACCAACAAAATGTTGTATTGGATGCAAAGAGTTGGAATTCTTGTTACACACTGTATATCAGGGTAACATGACCCCTGACCCCAAGAACTTGGAAAAACTGCAGAGAGCACCTAGACCACAAAAAAAGGACGTGCGATCATTCGTTTCGTTATGTGGATTTTACCAAAAATATATCAAAAATTTTAACTCTATTTGTGCTCCTCTGACTGATCTGACATGCAAGGGACATCCAGATAAAATAATTTGGACTGCGCAATGTGAATTGACTTTTCAAGAGTTAAAGGAAAAACTCACTAGCAAGCCTATTCTCAAATTGCCTGATTTGACACAGGACTTCGTGGTGAGAACAGATGCAAGTAATGTAGGCCTCGGGGCGGCTCTGCTGCAAAGGTCATCTTCACCAGATGGGGAACTGAACCCAGTCGCTTATGCAAGCCGCAAATTGAATAAAGCGGAGCAAGGATATTCCACAAGCGAAAAAGAATGTTTAGCGTTAATCTGGGCAATAAAAAAGTTCCAAATCTATCTGTATGGTAGGACTTTTGTGGTCCAGACGGATCATCAGCCCCTGGTGTTCTTATCTCAGGCTAAGCATGAAAATGCTAGATTGTTGAGATGGTCTTTATTGTTGCAACCTTATCAGTTTAGTATTGAGTATACCCCGGGGTCATTGAATGTCGGTGCAGATTTCCTCAGTCGGCACCCCTGTAATCAAAATTAGAGTAGTGGCAGGCGTGAGGAGTAATTTTATCTATGTGTATCACTGGTTTTGGAACTTGCCGTAGTGCGTGTTCTCAGGTGGGGAGATGTGTGATGAATTTACCGTGATACAACGTTAAAATATCTCCAAATATAAGGATAAAACGTAGGGATAAAAATAAGGCGTAAGATACTAGGAGACATGCTCGCCCATGCCCGCATTTCTTATCGCCAGTCAAACTAACTAGTTAGACGTGCAGACGAAACGGTTTACCCTTTGTAGACGGGAGGGAAACGGAGATCAAAAAAGGAAAAATATGACTGAACACGTGTTTGAATCTAGCAAGGCTAAAAGACGCAATTGGTAGTAAAATAAAAAAAATTCACGTCACAATGTAAGGAAATTGACAAAAAAGTCCGTAGCTCTTATTCGAAACAGTCATTTCTTGGACGTTTTTTCGATACTTGGTTGTTTTATTTGAATTCAGCGGCAAACGCCGTAGAGAAGGTTCTCGAACAAATTAAAAAAAAACTAAACTTGAGAAAAAATATGTTTTTTCTTAATAATAGAGTTATGAATATAAAACCTAGCTAGTTTGATAGCCCATCTTGAGCAGAGAACTAATATACTTTAAATTATACAGACGGACAGATAACAAGGAAGATATTGACAAAAGACGGTATTGTTCATATCAGACTAGCGACTGTACTGTCCATACTTTCACTAAAGTTTCAAATTTTCGTCCTTGAGACACGCAAATGCAAAAATCAAGCTGTAATGAAAGAGAGGGGGAAGGTGGAGAATTGTGGCTAAAAATAACTTAGGAGGCAGATTTGTGCAGGGTATTGCATGAAGTTGGTCCTAGAACCAAGTGTGTTTTTATGAAAAAACAAGTAGAGACAGACGGACCAACAGACAATAATGCATACTTGACTGAGATCTGACTGAAATTTGACTTTTGGTTGTAGATTTGAAAAAGTTAGGGGGGAAGTCTGTGATTGGGCAAATGTAATCATATTAGCGGGACAGAGATGCGCATTTTTGCCATTTGATACAATTCTGTCCAGGGACACAGTCGGTTATTGCCTGTGGTGTTGTTCCCAGAAGATATTACATACATTTAGTGGGACGCCATCATATAGCCAGCAGCTCAGCTGAGTTTTGCTAGCAATTAACTGTGTTCTCAATTCTGAATTCTGGTAAGAATGAAAGCATTTATTTTGTACATTTTAATATTTCGAGTGATTGATACTGCCATATCATATAAAATGATTACGACAAGTAAGTGTTCGCTCTAGGGCCCCAGCCCAAGTTCAGGGTCTAGAGACAAACAAAATATATGGACGCCTAACTAAGACTATGGAAGGCGGATCTATTATTGAGATCAGTGGGAACATATCACCTATCTTATTGAATAAAAGGAAACTATTGAACATATCTCAGATGCAATGCAGTCTTGGGGAACTAGTACTATATGAAAACAACTGGGTAAGAGGTGCTGTGTGGTCAGAGAGATCTGACCCATTCTGTGTAATTTTCATGTGTTGTGCTGTGTGTAAGAGTGGTGCAGTAAATAGATTACTGACACAGCGCACAAATTTTGTTTCAGAATTGTGAGTTTCTGTTGTGGCACTAGGATAGTGCCACATAAGTAATCAAGGTTACACAAGCAGATGTGTGTGCAGCCAAACAGTGTGTCGGTGCAGTCTACCATTGTATTCTAGCTACCGAGAGGAGTGGGCCACCGGAATCCAGCATCAGATCTTCGCAGACAAGATGAGTGATTAGTGGCCTGCTGAGGATTCACCATACTCCTGAAGATTTTATAAATAGATCCCCATCATAAATATACTGAATTTTGGGAAAGATAACATTTTCTAAAGTTTATAAGACAATGGACAAAGCTTGTTCTAGTCACAGAGTGGGTGTGATGACACCACCCCAACAGCACATCCAGTAATAGTTTCCCAGAGACACTATACATATAATTAATATTAACCAGTCTTATAAAATACTTATGTACACACATTCCATTTTATTATGCCATATATTTATGCATTCCATTTATAACTCCATAACATTTCATATGTTCTGACCAAAATAAAACATTGGTTCAGAACAAATAAATTTAAAGAACATTTTAACATTTAAACTAAAACAGCCTGAGTTAGTTCAGTGTGTTATAGAATTTTATTAATAGTATTAGACTTACTAATTATCTGTGTGTGTTTGTATATTCTACTACAACACATTACATTTCAGTACCCTAGACTTTTAACGTAGCTACATTCATAATAGTAAAAGAGATATATTTGAGGTCGTAAGTGGTAGTAAGAAGGGCCTTCTGTAATTCACATCTACATTTATCTCAGGAGCCTTCACAGCTGACCTCATTCATTACACTAGGTAACACAACAACCATACAGTACCATCAAAAACCACTACAACGGGGAACGCCTAATTTGGTGGTAGATTTCTGGATACACAATTGTCACCTAGAATAGTTAATGCTGGAACTCTCTGAGATATGGCATTCCCAGTAAACAGCAGGAAAACATATGATTGCTAAGCTGTTACTTATGATGATGATGATACCCTATCGGCTTGCTCTGGGGTGAGTGCCGATTATGAAACAGCGTATTCTCCTGGATAAAACCCACTTGGGTAAACGACTGTCAGAAGTCTGGAAAAATGTTATGTATATTGTAACAGCGGGCAGATAAAATTGAATGGAAAAATTTGGGTATTTTGTAAGTCCCGTTACTCAAATTTACAGTTAAAAAATGTTAGTGTGTCGACTTGGCAATTCCTGTTCACACCGTTACGGGGACGAACGCCAAGAAAAACGACAACTATTATTCCTTCAGTAACTGAGGAAAGGACCACAATAGAAAACCACTGGCCGCTGGGTTTTGATCAAGCACTATATTAGGAAGAAAACAAAACATTTAACCAAAATGACAATATCCTATGCTATCAAGCGTAAGGTATGATCTCTTATCCTCTCCGTCACCTAATTAAATTAAAAGGCACACGGTATCTTAGCCTATTCTATCGCGCGTCGCTTAACGAGTACGGGTTTGGTAAAGGCATGCCGCCTTTCCCCCCTCCGACCCGGTAAAACAATCAGCGCACAATGTCAGTTATAATTTAATTATGACTACGCGCCCTTAACAAATATCGCCTGCCATTACTAGCTAGTTGATTGTCGGTGTCTATCGTTTTTACACATGATATTAAATGCTAGTCACTATATAATTACACACAATGAAAATATAATGCGCATTCTACTTTTTCACTTTATCCGTCACTCATAGCATTTTATTTAGTCAGCTAAACCACATCTTCTGGTGTAAACAAATGGTTGATGGATTTTTACATTAAGCTGAACAACTGGTAAGAAAATATCTACGCGTTTGCTATTTCGCTAGTCTTAACGCTAGGGACTCACAGTGAATAAAATGGTAAAACTTTAACACATTTAACACTTAAGCACAAATTATATTATTACCAGAAAAGCTGAATAATCCCCACGAAGGCTATTAACGCACTATTTCACATAGGTTCTAGCGTACGCGTTTAGATTATCCAGGAAGTTGAGGGGAACTGCGGTAAGACGTGGAGTACAATGGATGGGTTTGAAAAAAAACGGTTAGATTCTCTGTTAGATTATCCAGAATTTCCTGAGAGACTTGATAACTGACTTGGAAAGAACGCAGTAGATATACAGATTTTGTGCAATATCTCTAAAAGATGTGACAATTCACACCTTTGGCGTAGCAGGGAAAATCAACGAGCTTGGCTACCGAGATAAAGGATTCTACGGTTCGCTCTACCCGCGATGCTGAACGACATCAGAAGACATGCCGTGCGAACAGGCCTTCTTAGATTTCGTCCCCCTGTTTTCTTTAACATAATCCCGTTAATTTTAGGTTCATTATTATTGTTGTGTGTCGGGCGTTTAAGACAAATTTTTGAATAAAACTACTTCTATCGAGACAGCTTTTCATCTGTTTTTAAGTTACTTCATTCGGCTAGGTAAAGTAAACCACCCTAACTTCAAGTTTCAATCATATTTCCGCAATTATATTCTTAAATGGCAATTACAATCCATATACAGTATTTATAATTGTAACTCCGCCTATTCCGCCAAGCCCGACTGAAAAAATGAGGAAGGGCGACATGCTGGAGGCTGTAAGGAGGCAGCTCCTCCACCTTGCAAAGGCTCAGCCTGCCAGTCACCTGCTTACCTTAAAATCTGATTACAAGAAACGATAGAGACAAAACCGAACTCATCTTAAAGGCGACAAACTGGCATGGATCACGGACTGCGACTTATGGATCATGGAACATTAGGAGTAGTAATGGTAAAGAAAAGAAGCTGGTGGAGGAGATGAGGAAAGCAAAATTAGAAATCCTAGCTCTGACGGAAACTAAGGAAAAAAGTGCAAAGAGTTATGGATCTCAAGGCCTACATGCTGCTCTTCAGTGGAGTCCCCACATGGGAAAGAGCTAGAGGAGGCGTGGGTTGTATTGTGGCTAAAAACCAAACAGATAACATCAAATGAATGTATTTGGTCTCGGAGCGCATTATGGTGCTAAAGCTAAAAAGAGATGAAACTATAGTCAACCTTGTCATTGTGTTTGGGCCAAATGAAGATGAGCGAGCAGATGTCTGAGAAGAATTCTTTGAGCTGCTTCAAAAGACAGTGGGCGACTGCCTGGATGAAATTATCCTTCTCGGAGATTTCAATGCCAGAGTTGGAAATGACCATGCTAGATGGGATAGAGTTGTTGGAAGTTATGGAGAAGATATACTGAATGACAATTAAAAGCGACTCCTTAGATTTTGCACTGAGCAAAACCTTGTCATACTTACTTACTTACTTAGTCGTTCACCTTCTACCGTGAGGTGTAGAGGTTTGGAAGAGAGAGCGCCAGACTATCCTATCGGCTGTCTTCCTCCTGGCCTGGTTCCATTCTAGTCTTCGGTCCTTCAAAGATTGTCTAATGTTGTCCTCCCAGCGGACTCTGTGTCGTCCTGGAGGTCTGGATCCCTGGCTCTTTGTTTCCCATGCTTGTCGTGGTAGCCGATCTTCTCCCATTCTGCAGACATGGCCAAACCATCTTAGTTGAGACTGTTCTACTTGGGTCTGTAGGGCGTGGGATTTTAGGCCTTGACGGATCGTCTGGTTGCGGACCATGTCTCTTCTTGTTACTTCAACCATTTTCCTCAGATACCTCATTTCTGAGGTTTGGATCTGGCTTTTGTGGGTTGTAGTCATTGCCCATAACTCGCATCCATATGTCAAGACTGGGACATAGATGGAGCGGTATAAAACCATCTTCGTTTTCTTATCAACCTCTCTCTTGCGGAGGAATCCTCGATTTATGGCCTGAAAAAGTCTCCCAGCTGCTGCTTTTCGAGTGGCCAACTCTTCTTTGATGCCTCCCTTTTGGTCTATAATAGCTCCGTGGTATTTAAAGTGGTCGACCTGCTCCAGGACCTGTTCTCCCAGCTTAATCTGATGTCTTCTTTCTTCTCGTGATATCACCATGGATTTTGTTTTAGAGCTGCTTATGACCATCCCTCTCTTCTCCAGCTCTTCCTTCCAGACTTGCAGGTTGGATTGGAGATGTGCCTCTGATTTAGCAATCAGGGCAACATCATCAGCAAATGTCAGCTCTGAAGGTCCCCTGGAGCGAACTTTGGGACTTCTTGGCAAGGAAGAACATTCCAGTACCTCTAATCCATGGTATACGGAGCTTCTACAAGACTTGCATAAATTATGTGAGGACGACCAACCATAAGTCAGAAGAGTTCAGGAACACCACTTGTGTAAGATAGGGTGATATTCTGTCACCTTATCTTTTCATACTCCTCATGGACGATGTCATAAAGTCATGTAAGGAGAGGACAAGAAAGTATTCAGTGGGGTACTGGGAGATGAGGCAGGTCTGTATTTCAGAGCTGCCATTTGCCAACGCTGTTGCCCTGATTGCTAAACCAAAAGGCACATCTTCAATCCAACCTGCAAGTCTGGAAGGAAGAACTGGAGAAGAGAGGAATGGTCATTAACAGCTCCAAAACCACAACCATAGTGATTTCACGAGAAGAAAAACGGCATCAGATTATTCTGGGAGACAAGATCCTGGAGCACGTCAAACACTTTAAATACATTGGAGCTGTCAATCAAAGAAGAGTTGTCTGCCCGAAGCGCATCAGCTGGGAGACTTTTTCAGACAATAACTCGAGGATTCCTCAGCAAAAGAGAAATTGGCAAGAAGACGAAGATGGCTGTATATCATTCCACCTATGTTCCAGTCTTGACATATGGATGCGAGTCATGGGCAAATTACTGCAACCGACAAAAGCCAGCTCTAAACCTCAGAGATGAGGTATCAGAGGAAGTTGGTTGAAGAAACAAGAAGAGGCATGGTCCGCAACTAGACGATACGTCAGGGCCTCAATACACAGCCCCTGCAGTCTGCAGTCCCAATTACGATGGTTTAGACATGTCTGCAGAATGGAAAAAGATTGGCTACCAAGACAAATATGGGAAACTAAGAGCCAGGGATCCATACCTCTCGGACGACCAGAGTTCGCTGGGAGAACAACATTAGACAATCCCTGAAGGACCGAGGATTAGAATGGAATCAGGTCAGGAGAAAGAAAGCCGATAGGATAGTATAGCGTTCTCTCTGACAAACCTCTACACCTTAGGATAGAAGAGAAACGACTAAGTAAGTAAATAAGTATATTACTAACTGTCTTAACAAAACATGTGTAACCAACAATGAAACAATCCAATCAGCTTTTCGGGAAAGTACGGAGATACAGTGCAATACACAGTGAAAACTAAATTCAACATCGATTAAAAGAACGCGCGTGCCTTGCAATTTTTTCATGGTTCATTTTCGGGCATATAGCTAAACGGTGCACATGGCACCGAGAAAACTAAGCTGAACACCCATTAAAAGAGCTCTGTCTCTTTCAATTTATTTTCCGTGGCGCACTGACCATAAGTCATGAAATGTTTGACTACAATGTTCCAATTAACTTGAAATGGAATGAAATGACCACATGAGAAATAATGCGGTCATCAGGACATGAGCAGAAAGAACACAATATATATCATTCTCGTCTCATTTGTCGCTAGCTACTTTCTTGTTTGAGAACCATTTGCATGTTCACTTATGTGATAAAGTCAGTTTGAACCCCCCTCCTCAAATTATGTATAAAATATTATTTTATGGATTCTGCTACTATGGCTATTTTTAAATTGGACAATATATGAAGAGGGCAAAGCCACCACTTTTTGTCAGCGATCCGCGCTGCATTTGAAAGTATGGACGATTTGCCTAAGGTAAAAGCTTTTGGTAGCTCCGCCCTAAATTTTAAAAGTAACGTTAGAATGAATTGTCAAGCGGCCAAGGCACCCTTAGTGTCAGAAGAGTATAGGAGTATAGAAGAAAAAAGAAATAGAAAAAAAGCTACTGTCCAAAATCTATAAATAACTACGCCACTTGTATCGTATCCAAGGTACCCAGCAACTGAGTATAGAAAAATCTTAACCCGCCCGCAGCCTCTCACTTTTTTTCTTCAGACGGAAGTTTGACAGACAACTGTCGCGTGCTTAGAGAGGAGGGAAAACGGTGGTGTATTGTAAAAAGGAAAAAATAGCGTCTACTTGGAAATTTGAACTCAACTGCATTGTGCAAAAAGGCAAAAGTGAAACTAAGAATATGTATTTCTTCATAAAAACGAAAGAGAGTAAATAAAAGAAATATTTTGACAATAGAGTATTGTTGTTTAATATAATATCATATAATAACTTATCGGGACTTAGAACCTTGCTTTCCCTGATATGTTAGCACAGTGAAAAGAGCTCATGGTAATAAAAAGGAAAAAGTACAAAAATGGAAACGATGATAAAGAAGAAAATAAAACTTAGATAGAATGATGGATGCCAACAAGCAGTTTAATAAGCAGTTTTAATATTTAAAATTGTCGGCTGAGACAGTCAAACACCGAAAAATTCGCTTTCAGAAATTGTCGGCTGCAGTCAAATATTCTTGACTGGATTTGATTGGGCACCCCCATAGTTAGAAAAGAGGGGGGAAAAAGAAACTGCAGATGTGTTAGCCACGCGAACATTTTTTTTTTCTACATAGTAATAGTAGGATCAGACAAGCATATGTATTGATAAAACAAGGTGGGGTTTTTCAAAAAAGAGGGTCAATTTCGGATGAACAGTTTCCATTGGCCAAATAGATTAATAATAGTGATAGTGTCCAAGCTTAGAGCGCCATTTGATCAAATATAATACCAAGTGAAAGGTTGACACCAGCAGTGCAGTATTACCAGAAAAGTTTCTGCAGTCTGGACACGACGGCAATCTAAATTTGTGCCTAAGAGTGCTGGCCAATCTATTCCTTGTGTATTATTTCATTGATGTTGCGGTAAGAAATGATTTATTAAAATTATGTAGCATAACAAAAATCTTAGGTGGTACGACTTAGCCATTTTGGAAGCATATGACAGCCTATGGAGCAAATGCATGCTTAAGGCAGATTGGGGGAGCAGTTAAAATAAAAATTGTATTTGATAATTGATATAACATTGAATTAACTTGTAAGACCAGAAAGCTACTGGCAATATTTTGCAGATCACAGCGTTCCAAAAACTTTTGGACAAAGCATATGATGTCATTCAAAAAAAAAAATTAATTAATTAATAGTCAGAAAGCAACAAAAAGATGATTGTATCCCTAACTGAAGAGCAGATACCTATTGAGGGTGATGCAGTCACATAAAGTTAGAGACTGAAGCTATGAATTAGCAATGGTTGCTGATCACAAGAAATGTTTGATGATGCGTAAATTGTTAAAGGTGGAGATGTGTTTATAAAATATATTTAGGAAGGCATTACTTCATTGTTGCAGGGTTGAATCGCCTAATTTCCTGTGAAATATAACTGGAGAGGCTGAATACTAGGCATTCTGTCTGGTGTAAGTTTTGACGCAACCAGATATCAGATGTTCCTAGGAGACCCTCTTGTGTAGAAGAGTGGGCAGTAATTTCAGCGAGTTACGTATTTCCTCCAGGAGACCCTCTTGTGAAGAAGAGTGGGCAGTATCATCAGGACGACTTCCAATTTCTACAAGACCAGAAGTTAAGCCCTGTTGTTTGGGCTTATGACTTATTATTCTAAATTATTCTCCACACTTATTTGATTAATACATTTCGAGTGACATGATGATGTCATCAGTCTCTCCTACTAGTGATAGAGTATAAGACATCAGTTAGTCAGAAAAGGGATACATTATAAGAATTTGTTTAATAAACTCTTAGTATGGACAAGAAGTCCTACTTATTTAATTAACTGTTCCCCTAGACACTAGTCAAATAAAATACAAGGGGATTGACATAAGTCTTGGGCCTGACCATGAAGGAGTCACAGGAGGAAGATGAAACTTGGCACATTTAAAGTTCATTATATTTGTACTGAATGTGTAAAGTACGCTTTTGTTTCTTCAAGGGGTTTTTCCGCTACGATGCACGGCGCAATGTACCTTATTGACCGGATCTGCTGCTCCAAAGATTTGACAAAACAATGGAAAAGAAGGGGGCCAGAGCTGTGATAAAATGTATGATGTTTCAGGGAAAAACACCTACAGAAATATACAGGGAGTTGGAACCAGTGTTTCGTGATTCTTGTCCTTCATATACTTCGGTTAAAAACTGGTGTCAACAGTTTAAGTGCGGCCGCTCAAATGTTGCTGATCTGCCAAGATCTGGTAGACCAGCCTCAGAGTGCAACGATGAAAATGCAACAAGAGTGAAGAAAATCATTGACCAGGATCGAACAATGACAATTGTGGAGATAGCTAGTAGAGTAAAACTAAATGAAAGAACAGTTTATAGAATTTTACACAACAGACTGAACATGAGAAAAGTGTGTGCACGCTTGGTTCCGCGACTGTTGACACGTGAACAGAAGCAAACGAGGGTAAATTGCTGTCAACAGTTGCTCGAAAAGTGTCAGTCAAAAAAATTTTTGGAGACCATGGTGACAGTAGATGAAACTTGGGTACACCATTATGACCCCGAATCCAAAATTGCCAGCATGCAATGAAAAACCCCGGGCTCCCCAACACCTGTCAAGCCGAGGGCGCAGAAATCTGCAGGAAAAGTGATGCTGACTGTTTTTTTGGGACGGCAAAGGTGTCCTTTTGAAAGATTATCTGCCTCGCGGCAACACAGTTAATGGACAGTACTATGCAGATCTTCTCACTAAACTAAGAAAGGTTGTGACCAGGAAACAAGGGATAACGCGTACTCAAAATCTTCCTTTGCTTCAAGACAACGCGTCCTCTCGCAAAGCACGGCTTGTGCAGCTAGCAGCCAATGATTTGAATATTGAAATTCTTCCACACCCACCATATTCTCCAGATTTGGCTCCATCAGACTTTTTTCTATTCCCAAATCTTAAAAAACAGCTAAAAGGAAATGATTTTGACAGCGATGAAGAGGTTATAATGGCATGGGATGACTGGTTTAGTTTGAAAAATAGGGTGTTCTACTCCCAATGTCTTTTCAAGGTCAAGCAGAGACGGCAGAAGTATGTCAATTCAGACGGTGGCTATATTGAAAAGGAATAAACACTATACAACATTTCAGCTCCCTGTGACATGTGCTTCATGGTCAGGCCCAAGACTTATGTCAATCCCCTTGTAAATAGGTAAAATATTCGCAGAGTGAGATCACCGGGTGGTAGCCGTTAGGTACTCTGACAGTACATCATTGTTCCATCATTATAATCAGGGACCTACATAGCTTGACCTCACTCTGTAGACAAATAATAACAATAACTACTACTTATAACATCAAACCCACCACAACTTAATTATTTTGCCTTCTGATCCCCTTTCTCCAGATTTCAAACTCGCGACAGCCATAGTTTTTTATTTTTTTTTAAATTATATTCTTTTTTTATTACTTGCCTTTATTACATTCTTTGATCTCAGTCAGCTAGATCGTAATTTATACAAACTAGTGCATTCACGGCGAATATTTAGCTAAAGCTTCTCAGAGAAGAAATAAAGATTAATATTGAAGAATTACCAAAACCTCTGCCCCAGCTCCATTCCATGCTAGTTACGGTGTCAGTTGGGTGAAATCAAGTTAAAATAAGAGATTTCAATTATCGCACACACAATCGCAAAAAATCTTTCAGTACACAATTTTTGGTAAAATTTCTACTGTCTTGCAGAAGTTTCCCTGATTGTCTGCGTTAGCTACGAAGATTTTCAACTTCTTTTCATTCGATAGCAACTTTCGACTTCAATTTTCAGCACTTCGTTAATGCCTGCCTGGCAGACAATGTCTACAAAATCCTTTCAACAAATCTAATCATAAAGTGTTGTTAGTAGGCATTAGTTCCTCTCTTTCTCTAGTTAATCTCCGACTTTGTCTGCAACAATGTCGCACCGTACGTTACGTCTGATAATGAAATACGCGTATAATACGTTATTATACGTTAAATTAATATGCGTAAGTTTGACATGCGACGCTTTCCATAGGGATAGCGTGAAATTGCGTCATTGGCGCATAATGTGCAAAAAAAAATATAAAAAGTTTTTTTTTTTTGGTGTAACAAGAGTTTTGCTGACACTTTAGAGGTAAATATCATTAATATCTGTTTTATTTAAATTACAGCTTGAATTGCTAGACGAACATGTTTTAAAACGTTAAGATGTACAGAAAAAATGGTAATTTGACGCAGTGATGCTACATATTTCAGCGTACGGAAGATTTATCGTACGCGTATAACACATATTTTATCGTCAAAAATACAATACGTGTCATACGTACGGTCGAACATTGGTCTGTAATAGTTTCAGTGACTAAAATACATGAAAAATAAATAAAATGAAACGTGAAATGCCAGCTACAAACTTTCAGAGAACAATAAAATAAACCAACTTTAAATTTATAAACGTCTAACACACGTATGTATACCATTATATTAGTAACCAGGTATTTACATATGATATTCATTACCTTCCACCAAGCAAGTAAACCCGTTAACACACACACACTCGGAAACTTTACTTTAATAATAACAGAACACACACACACGGACACACACTATGAAATGAAACATTTATTACAACTCAGAAGTAGGTTTAATAACTGAGTTTTCTTACATAAAATACACCCAGTACTAGTTTTTTTTTTTTTTGGGGGGGGGGGGGGGGGGGGGGGGGGGGTTGCTTTTTTTGCTTTTTGTGCAAAGGTAGGTAGGTACATAGGTATGTAAGTTGGTAGGTAGATAGATAGCCAGGCTTGCAGGTTGGTTGGTCGGTAGGTAATTAGATCGTTAGGTATACAGCTAGCTAGATTCTTAGTTATTCAGTCAGTCAGTCAGTCAGGCATTCAATCAGCCAGTCATTCAGCCAGTCAGTCAATCAGCCAGTCAGTCAATCAGCCAGTCAATCAGCCAGTCAGTCAGACAGTGAGCCAGTCAGTAAGTCATTGTACCGATGAATTATCCCCTCAACAAGTCTACTTGTCGTTGTCCATTTTAAAAAAGAAAAGAGAAATTCGTTTCCTCCTCTTTTGAGATATTTTATTTTCTAGCTCTTAGCTTACCTCTTCCTTGGTCTCCGAATCACACACTTCCACCTCATCATTTTCATTAAAACCCCTCCCTTCCCCCAGATTGTTAATGGTTACCAAGATTTCGGTTTCAAAAACACAAACAATATAAAACATTACATTTTCTGCAGACAGCATGACAGCTCTTTCTATTTCTGGTGATACGAACAAGCCTCCGACCGTTATTACAGGTCAGGTATCTCTCATAATACTTTCTGTAATTAGCATATTCAAGATTACTACATGTTGAATGTTCTCTTCGTGTACATCTTTCTGGATTCTCGCTTAACCTGTATCCGTTAGACGTGCCTCGGGCATTTTAATATGATGGTAAAACTATTGCAACGAAGCCACTGAACGTGCTTCAAACCGTATGTTGTATAATACGGCCAACCTTATTATGTCTATATCCGCACACTGCGTTTATCCGTACATTCCATCATCATAATCTTCTACATGTTATTCTTCTTTCTTCAAAGTTTCAAAGCTTTAATTGTTAATATGCTTCCAGAACAGTTTTCTACATTTCTGTATAATTTATGATAGCTTTAACCAGAAACAACTCTTGGGCGGTGCGTCTTTCGGGCTGAAATGAAAACAAAGTGCTGAAAGTACAGTGTGATCCAACTCAATATCATGAAATTGACCCTCATAAGAGAACAGTCAATTTCAGTCCTAATGGATATGAACGCAGTTTCATAATCCAGATATACCAGGTTCGAAACCTGCTGCAGGCGGTTTGGTAGCAAATCGCTTTATGTGGATTTTTAACAATGGTATAAGCGCCGTACCGTTCAGAAAGCAATGGCAAACTACTGAATGAAAAAAAATTGCCTAGAAAAATCACAAACAGCCAATAAAAGCTGGGGTTGATTGCCACGTCCTGTAAAGGATAAGCAACTAACACCCCTACTGATGATTGGGCTATAATTTCAGCTATAGGAACCAAAAAAAAAAAATTTTTTTAAACATGGATAAAAATGCAGTAGCATTCCGTATACATGGAGCTTTCATTGTTCCACGATGCCTAGAAATGACCGATGATTGTTCGTTGTAGAAACTCAGTATAGATCTCTTACCCATGTATCGATCTTCGTCTTCTCCGTCGTTTGATTTCATATAACGAAATCGATTGTTCTCAAAACTGGACGGCTCATCTTAGGTTTATCTCATCCCCATACAATTTCCCTTTTAAGAAGGTGGGGGAAAGTTATACTGTCAGTTTACTGCTATCCTGGAGCTGATATTCTTGGAAGACATGTACTATAGTTTGCTTCTCTTCCCCGGATAGACATATATCTGTCTGATTGTTAATTTCCTAAATAGACGGCATTTGAATCTGAAGTGGTCGGTTCTTAGTATTAAAATGATAAAAATGTTCATAAGTCTTAGTAAGGAATAGTATTTCATTCATACATTTACGCTTCATTTCCTTTTTCACTCCCTATGGAACGTAGAGCCACCTCTCATATAAATATTGGCTCGATCTCTTTTCCTGTCCGGCAGTATCTAGTTACATTTTTGTGTGTACTAAATTACTTGCGATTTCCGTGGTCGCCCATTTCTTTCTCTGCTATCAAGCAGATATTAGCTACTTTCTTATCAATTTTACTCTCCCTTCAGTGATAATTGATCACGTTTGCTTTGCGCTTCTCGGCTTTGCTAAGATTAAAACGCAGGTAAAACCAAATGGCCCGGTCAATTTTCGTATAGTGACCGCGTGTCATGTTTACCTAGGAGTGCCCCGCGATAAATTATCGACCTGTCGGCATGCACTCAGCGGAAACGAATGACATAATCATTTCCTGTACACCTTGTTACAAAGACATTACTTTACATGAAAGTAAGATGTTGTATTTGAGAAAACATTGCCGAGAGAGTGATCGGATGTTTTCATTCCATATTTGGAAGACATGACCTTTGCAGTAACGCGCAGAAATTTCCATGTGGAAATAATTTGAATTACCCCACAAAACATGCAGGCTTTGAAACGATTGGCGGGGGTTCGAAATAGAGGAACAACCAAATTCCTGAATGGACCCTGCCTAAATAGTAACAAAGTAGACAAGTGCAATATAACCTGACACTTTAGTTAGTTTAGAACAATGTGAAAACCTACCTCGCGCCATGAAGACAACCAGATCTTGCCAGAGTTATGATTACTAAAATCAGCTTTCATTTATCGGAACGGACCCTTGTTTGAGCGTCTTGCGGACTTAGAGCTCAGGAAAACTCTACTATTTAAACACGGAAAACCGGAATATGAGGGAACTGAAAAACAAGTCAAAGTTGGAACTTATTGCTAAAGTAACAACACCCCAGACCAAGTGTAAGATGCCTCTACAAGTGCCTTTATTTCTCTGAGCCAGCAGTTTGGGAGCATAAAGATTGGCGTAAGGTGTACATTTTGAATTCTATATTTTTTTTCATTATTAACATGTGAACTAATACATGTATAGTGACATGTGAATATTAAGATGTGGAAGTAGCTAGTGGATGTCCAAGTCATTTGAGGCTGGCAACCACAGCAAATAGAATGATGATTTCATGAACCACCACTGCCAGGGCTAGTGACTGCTTTATTGCGAGTTTCTTATAAAGAACCAAAAGCAGAGATAGTCCCACGTTCCATGTGGAGCAGGGAGGGAATGATGACAGAAATGATGTACATACTTGTTATATTATTAACCTTTTCAACCAGGGTAAATGTAAAATATATTCACTCTAATAGTAATGAAAGTTTACAACCTTTTCAACCGATGTAAATGTAAACATATTCAAACTATATTGTTAACATTTTCAACTAAAGCTAAATATAAAACTATTCATTTTAAATGTAAAGATAGTTTTTCACTCACTGGCATTAAGATTAATTCTCAGAGAGGGTAAAAGTTCTGATGGTGGAATGGTGGATAGTGGAATGAAAAATAGGCACATAAGTATGTGTCGGTAAACTCAATACTCAGGGTATGTGTGTCTCTTCTTTTGCCATACTAAATGGTGGTACCAGCTGAGGGTACTATTTCTGGAACAAGTGAGGGTATAAGTGGCCTGGTCGACGCTAGACACCATCATCAGACGGGTCTTAGAGACGCGGGACCAGCTTTGCAGTTACTCCATGATTCTACTTGGAACCTGCTGCAACTATTAGTCTTGATAAGGGACGGGAGCGATACAGTCACCTATATGCGAAGAACCAAAACACCAGCGGGAGCAGTAACCCGAGCAGCTAAGTGTGCAAATAAAAGCTGCCAAGTGAAACTTCCCTTTATATTAATCCCTATTAACATCATATTATGATAACCAATTTCTGTTAAAGAATTATTCAATTTTTAATACCTGTTAAAACTTAATTGATTATAAAATTTGTTACTTATATCTATCCAAATTTAAAGGTGATTTAATAATTTTGAATGTGTTGTATCCGTATGTCTTAGACAATTTCTTAAATACACGTAAACAGAGCTAAATAATAATAAGAGGAAATTCGCTGAATTAACTCAGCTGGGGGCTTGAACGAGCTAACGAATTATAAGATAACCCTATCCTTCACAAAGGTTGACGGCAGGTACTAGAGTTAACGTGCTCAGCCAATGCAGCATTGTTCTCGCTTTTCTGAATATCTTGTGAATACTCCCTGGAGTTAGAAGCATCATCTTGAGTAATCTTGTGCAAAGTTAGACACCTATGAAGACCCACATCAGCTACTCTTGAATTTTAGCCACTGTTGGACCACTACTGCAGAGCTAAGGCGAGGCAACCCGTGACACCACCGCTGTAGCTGATCCTCGTGCACGAAGCCAGCACCAAAGGATTCACATGCTCTTGCAGCTGTGGCCGTGATGGTGTGGTTGATGTTTGTTTTTATAATGTTTGTATCACTACCCAAAACAGTAGGCAGCTAGGTGTTGATGATGTTACGGTACTATAGCTCTAGATGATAGTACATCACACGAAGATACAATTTATGGATGGAGAACCTCTACCGAAAAGCACTGCACTCAACTATCAGTAAATAACACGATAGTGTTTATTTAAAGTAGTCATCCAACAATAACATAATCTGTCGAAAGAATGTACTCATACCCAACCTTCCATCAAGGCGGGTCTTCTTCCACAATGTACAAAAATTATATTCATTTTAGTAACATTTGAAATAAGTCTCTTCTCACTCCATCACATCCCTCCTCTTATAGTCTGACGCAGCTTTCCTAGCTCGTATAAGAATTTATGTTCTTTGGTTTTGTTTACTACTCATGATGAGGCACTTAGGTCTGGTGGAACTAGTTTGAGGTATTTTACTGTATAAACTGGTCTAACTACCAGGGCTGTTTATTTATATCAAATAGTCACTGTTCCCCGCTCTGACCTTAGCTACTGTCTATCTTCTTTTCATCTTATTCAACATACCTGTTCGTTGTAAAAATCTTGACGACTTGTTAACATAAATCTTGTTATGGCAACTTCATCTTTCTTGCCTTCATCTACTTCTATTTTAACAGTGGCCCTCGAGCATCTTGTAGGTTCGGCACAACAACTTGATATCAGCCTGTAACCACAGTAACCAACCACATCCAGTGGCTTGTTCGCCAGAGTCATGAACCATCAAGAACCTAGCTCGCCACTGTATTAAATCTTACTGTCCAGCAAACTTGCTAACCTACGCTGAGCGCGTTCAAAATCAGACTGATCAATCCCCCGATTTAACATTTTTCTCGTTCTCTCCTAAAATGTGTTCACCTACCAAAACTTTTCTCGTGCGTGTTTACTTTTGCTCGCTCACCAAACTTTTCAAAGGACGTAATTCCAAGTTAACTCCCTTTGCTGAGTACACTCAAACCCCATACAATCTTCTTTAATCCTTTTTACAAAACATTATATGCAAACTAGCTCCACCATAATGTAGAACTCACTTGATATGCTTAACCCTAAAACAACCACTACATCTCCCACAAGAGATCCACAGATTTACCTCCCTTTCCCCAAAGCACTCCTCTACTCATATCACCTCCCGTCAACAAAGACGAACAGTCTTTTACCAACTCCATTCAACTTTCTCAAACCATTTTTCTGCACTCACTTTCTCTACCAAAACCCAAACCACCGTCCACACAGCAGTGAATGTCTGTAGCAATCTGTTTTGTATGATAAGACTTCCATCCTTTTGCGCAACATCGTATTAGTCCTGTCTTAAGACATTCTAGAAGGAGCCAGTAGCCTTAATCTTTCTTTGTCTCCTTAGATACCCAGGGGAATAGCATTGATAAAGGAACATAATCATGTAAAACAAAACTTCTACATAAACCACTGCTGCACGAGCATGTGACTGCTTGGTGCAGGCTTCCTGTAAGGGGACCAGCTACAGTGATGGTTCCATGATCTGTAAAAAGCGGAAAGGAAAATGATGACGATGATGATGAAGATTATGATGGTGGTGATGATGATGGTAGTGGTGATGATGATGGTGGTGGTGATGGTGATGATGGCGGTGGTGGTGATGATGATGATGGTGATGATGATGATGGTGGTGGTGGACATGATGATGATGGTGGTAATGATGATGATGGTGGGGATGATGACGATGGAGGTGATGATGATGATCATACTTCTGTCATATCTGATTCTAGGCGTTCTCTATGACATTGTTTTTGTGAAGCTAAATTTCTTTTAATTATTGTTTTAATCTCTACATATGAAGTGTTGTATTCTGTTTCAATTTAGCTTCCTCTTTGTTTAGCGAGTAAGTCTATCTTCTCATTTCTATGTCTTGTAGAGAGCAGGAATCCATTGTACTTTCATTTTGTTGAACAATAATGCTTCTCATAAGTTATCTAATTGCGTCCGTCGTTCCTTAGGGCAAGACCGGTGTTAGAGTATTTGGTGCCCTAAACAAACAGGGTATTTGGCGCTCTAGTAAACACGTATTTAGCGCCCTAGGCAAATAGATCATTTGGCGCCTCCAAGTAGCATATATATGAGAGGATGCATTCGTCGAGTATACAACCAGCGAGCCAGATGAACAGTTAGCATTCACACTCTTCGACATGTATTCAGGGAGAATGAACACCTATGGGTTTGCCCGGAGTGCAGTGATGTAGATTTTGTTCACCAATAACATTAACTATATATATATATATATATATATATATATATATATATATATATATATATATATATATATATATATATATATATATATATATATATATATCCCATCCCATCTGTCGCATAGAGATTATGATAAATAAATTTTCTATATTTCCTTTCTTTTTCTACCCGTGTCCTCCACTTTATTATCGCTCTTTTATCCTTTTTCTGTGTTTGTCGCATTCGTACTTTTGCGACTATAAACATTACTATTTTCCCATTCAAACTTTCGCCGGTTTCTTTTCTCATTTAGAAATGCACACGCATGTTATTATATAACGTGTCAGTCGCTGCAGTCAGACGAGATGTGTGATTATGTTTCATACTCAGACATGGGAGCAGACTTTTGGTCTAGCATTTTCACCTGACACGAACGTTTCTCCGGCGTGAGGTGTGATAACCGACATCTGCACGGCGCAGAATGAGACATTTGTCTGGTAATTTCCTCTGTCACGGCACTCTCAGACAGTTTCGTTAGCAGTGAGGTGTCTAAGACGCGTTTGGCATGTTATGTCCAGCGTCTAAGGTACGTAGGTGTTAGGAAAGGGGAGAGATCGGGTGTTTGGAAATAGTGGGATCTTTTGTCTGGTTAAGATATTAACCAGAGTTTGAAACTAGATTTTCATTCGTACTCCTAAATCTGCAGTAGACAGATCGCCAGGCTAGAAGGATATCTTGTGTATTGAAAAGTCTTTAGTTTCTGGGCAATCTTTGCCGAGTTCTAGACTACCATTATATTGAATGATTCTAGTTCGTGGTATTAATCTGTAGTTCTGTGCGGAGGTAAATATTATATATTAGATATCTAGTATTTTGTGAAGTGTTTAAAGTGTTAAATCGCTTATTCCATATTTCACTAGTTCTTTTGTGCAGAGAGAATTAAAATATAGTCTGTATTATTTTCTAGTGACGTGTTTCAGTGGAAAGCAGAATAAATTATATTTCTAGCTTAAAATCATGCAGCTATAAATGAATTTGATTTTACTGCTAAATAATCAGACGAGAATATATTTTAAAATTAACTTATAACTGAAATGCTACATCAGTGAGTATTGACGGGATACGTATGTATTCCTAATTCACGATGATTGATTTTATGAATATAACTTATTTCACGGGAAGTTTTAAATGATAAGTCAAGCTGTACGCTTGCAGTTTAAAATGTAAGTTATAACGAGTACATAGTATGTATAATTATTTTATATGTGTTTTTCCTCTATTTAGTGAAGAAAACTGGGGTTAACCCAAACTTTGCCAGCGTTAAGTACTGATGAGTAATATCTGAGAAGAACTAAAACATTTTCCTTAAAAGGACTTGGTGTAAAATCTTTACAAGACCTTTAAAGGTGAAATGACATAACGGGCCTACTGCGCCAGATTTTATTCTTCCTGAGAAAACTTAAGTACAGTTCAGCCCTTGTGGCAAGTAAACTATTACAAACAGTAACGTTCCGCAAATTATGTCAACTTGTGGTGTGACCAGGATTTTTTTTACCTTTTGATCGAAGTTACAAACCTGACATTGTTCCTAAGTAGTGGAAACCTTGTGATTCTGATCCTGTGAGCCCGCTTGAAAACTAATTCTTATCTGAACTGATAAAGGGACACTAACTTAAAATCTGAACAAAATTATCGCCTGAAGAGGACGCTCCCAGGACAAATTGGATGAAACCAAGATCTGCAGAGCTGGGTATCCGCTTCATCAAACGATAAAACAGATTGTGTCATAACGTGCGCCAGACGGCGAACAGCAGCACGATTGTAGGTAAGGTTGTGTGAGACAAGGCCCTGATAAATGAACCGAGAGAAAGCAGGAACGAGTGACTCTTTTTTTATGGTATACCAAATTTCACCCACTTTGTAAATTTCTTTATGCAAGTTTTGTTGCGAACAAGATACTTTTCCTTAGGATAGATCATACTAATATCTAAGTCTGTTCAGACCTTTGAAAGGGGAAAATCATTAGGTTACCACTAATGTATCCGTGACTCTTTGGGCTATCACTTTTCTTCTAACAGGACTGTGGGCTAAACATCGAGGGAAAGGATCATACTGTGGGTCTATCATTCTTGTAGCATTTTTATTGACTGTATGACTATTTGTATATGCTTTGATGTAATTTTTAAGTGTTGTGATGAAATTTTAGATGATAATTAAAATCTCTCTTGAACTTAATCAGCGCGTTGGTCAGCTCGTTCCAAATTATCTGTATAATCATTTGTTATAGTTTTCCCACGTGTGTGCGTCTACATGTCGTCAAATTGTGTGTGTGCACGTGAGTGGTAATATATATATATATATATATATATATATATATATATATATATATATATATATATATATATATAGTTTATGGACTGTCTGACTCCTCTGGATCTGTTGTAGAAGATAGGTGGAGAGAGAGAGAGAAGATTCTCGCTTTCCGGGACAGCCTGTATAAATTTCTACCATCTCACTCGTGGAAATCTATTTCTACTATCATCTCTCACTGTGGCTATCACTCATTCTAATCTATTCAGAAGGGACCAACCCAAGTCTTAATTCCCCTATCAGAAATCTACGACACCATCCCATCCCAACTAACATAATTACCGATGTATGTTACGTCGGTCGGTCTCATTCAAAATAGTAACTCGCGCCGGAAAAAAAGTGCGCAACGCACGCACGGTGTGCAACTTGCGCTGTGTGGGTGTTATATAAAACACATACTTTGGTTTTTTATTTTTTTAAATATTTCACGAAATTAATAGCTCTCGACATAGAAAAACTTGCGTAAAAATTGGTGTGCGTGAGCCAATAACATACAGTCAACAAAGATAAGCGTTCAAATGACGGTGTTCATGAACAGTTTGATTACACTGTATAATGGAAAGAAACCAAAAACACTCTAAGAATGTACTTCTATCTGCTCATCCGGGAACGGAAACAGCACACTATAATTAAAAACCCGTCAAACTTGACGGGTTTTTAAATAAAATAAATAAATTCTTTAAGCACCAAACACGGCGCATAAGGCAGAAACCAGTGCTCTCCAGGTTGTTCGTTGTGACGCCACTCCTCTTAGCTCTTGCACATTATTTAGGCCCAACGTTCTTCCTTCTCTTATTATTGTTCTTCTGAGTGTTTCTTTTGGTCTTCCTTTTTTTCCTCTTACCCTCAGGAACCCAAGTGAGCGCCTGTAGTGGTATTCTGTTGTTTTGCATTCGTAGGACATGACCGATATATGACCATCGTCTTTTCCTTATATAGTCGGAGATATATTTCTGCCTAGAGTCTTCTCTTATTTGTCGATTAGTCTTGAATTCTTTCCAACTGATGTTCATGAGTTTTCTAAGACATTTGTTCTCGAATGTATTCAGCTTGTTCTCCAATGATTTTGTTATTTTCCAACTCTCACAGCCGTATGTTAACACTGAGATAACATTTGAATTAAACAGACGAAGCTTGGTATGTATATTCAATGATCGTAATTTCCAAATGTTAGATAATCTATTGAAGGCGCTAGCTGCCAAAGCAATTTCAGTATGGATTTCTCTTGTTGTGTCACCATCCTGAGTCATTTTACTGCCTAAATAATTGAAACTTTCAACTTTCTGTAGTTTTTCCCCGTTCAAGATGATATCAAAGGTCTCGTTAGAAAAGTTCATTTCCAGTATCCAATTTTAAAAATCTCCTTATAATAATAATAATAATAGCCCCTTCAGTCATAACTGACTATGGGAATGCGCCCCTGAGGTGACAGCCCTCAACTGCTTATTTTCCTGGTGCTGCTTTCGACGTTTTCTCCTCACCTCTGCTTCTTGTGTGAGCCTCTCTTCGCCCAATCTGAGGTGGTGCCGTAAATAGCATCGCCACTTTGTGCGATCGGCAGCTTCATCCTCCCATGTTGCTGGATCCATGTCCAGTGCCCTCATATCTCTCTTGCACACATCTTTGAACCTCAGCTGTGGTCGCCCAACTGTTCTCTTGCCATCTGATAATTGTCCGTAGAAGATATCTTTTGGGATGCGACCATCTTCCATGCGGCGAACATGGCCAAGCCAACGAAGTCTGCGCTGTCTAAGCAGCGTATACATACTTTGAAGGCCAGCACGTGACAACACCTCGACATTTGTCCTTTTATCTTTCCACGAGATGCCGAGGATGCGGCGTAGACACCGCAAATGGAAGGTATTGAGCCTTCTTTCTTGCTTAGCATAGGTCGTCCAGGTCTCACTGCCATATAGGAGTGTGCTGGTGACGCAGGCATTATATACCGCAGCTTTGGTCTTCATTGTGAGTTTAGAGTTTCCCCAAACACGCGATGTGAGGCGGGCAAAGGTAGCTGCAGCTTTGCCAATGCGGCTGTCGATTTCTGTATCCAGTGAGAGTTTGTCATTGATGGTAGACCCTAGGTATGTGAAGTAATGCACCACTGCCAATTCATAGTTATCGATAGTGATAACTGGTGCAGCACCCACATCCTGACTCAGCACATTCGTTTTCTTTAGACTTATTGTGAGGCCCCAAGATATTAGAGTGAGTCATGTTTACTGTCGAGCCTGGTTCTGTTTCGGTAACAATAGCTTGTTTTACGATAGTGAATTGTTAACTCACTGATCAACCTTTCACCTCCATTTTATATATATATATATATATATATATATATATATATATATATATATATATATATATATATATATATATATATATATATATATATATATATATAAACATAAATGTACTAATACAAATATATGTATACACGCCTATGTACAATGGTGTAGAAGGGCCACAGAAAATACATTTCTTTCTCTTGGAATTACGACTATTTGTCGTCATACCAATTTCTTAGTTCATCCTCCGATTTTGGCGCCTAGTGTCTCAATGGTTAAAATTGCGCTACCTTTGGGCATACACTTTAGGTATCGAGCTTTGCGACAATGTTTACTTCAGCTACTAACAAAGGCCATATTATAAAATAGCAATATATTATGTATTTCTCAAACAGTAATGATACCGCCTACTCTTTATTTCACAACTTTGTTGAGACTATTGATTAAAAAAAAAAAATTCTTAGTCACGTACGATTCTGATTTGAGAAATATTTCCCTCCCTTTGTTTACATTCAAAAATTCAAACACGCTGGTTTATTTTAAAAACCACAAAAAAATTCCACAGCACACTCTAGTTCTAAAGATAGCTGGCTGCAGTGGCGGTTTTAGGTTGTACAACGCCCTGGGCAAGCGTGAACCTGCGAGGCCAATTTTCAATAAATTTCGTTTGTAACGACAAGCATATATTTGTGCGCTAGGCCCCTAAAAGCGAGATGCCCTAGTTCAAAGCCTAGGTTGCCTACGTCTAAAACCGTCAATGGCTGCTTGTGATGTAAATTTAATACAGTATATTGGATGCGGCGTAATACACTGAATGTTGTACTCTGAGAAGACGGGCTTATGATAATGTCGTAGTTGCACTTAACTTCATCTTTAATGAGATATAAATAAAGGGGAAAGGGAATACATTTTCAATTACGGACGCAATAACAGCCAATGTCATAAAAGTCCTCTTCGTAAGACAGCCATACGACAAGGACGCAAGTAACTAAATCGTGCAGTACGTTAGATTCTTCTTTTCTTTTTTTTTCGCTCCTTGTGGTGCCTTCTGCTGCCGCTGAAGCTGGACTCTGTGTCTACTGTACTTACATTTATAAAACATAAGGAAGGGAAACCCGAGGCCTGTAAACAATAAATAAATATTAGACAAACATAAAGGTATGTTTTCAGGCACTCGTAAGAAATATAGAAGTAGAACACTAGACAACAGAAAAACAACAGACGTGATGCCTAGATGGCAGGGAGGATAGTATAATTCGCTTGCATAGCTAGGCGGGGTTGTCGCACGGAAGGTCCTGGGTTCGAGTCCTGGGTAAGCCACTCACGTCTGTTGTTTTTCTGTTGTCTGGTTTTCTACTTCTTTATTTCTTACGAGTGCCTGAAAACATACCTTTATGTTTGTCTACTGTACTTAAGACGGGGACCAGATAGGACGGTGTAATGTTAATGTCGTTGTTGCATTTAACTTATGCCGTGTTAACTGACACATCTGCCATGCTATGGACTCCAGAAGGAAAGCGAAAACAACGTCGGCCAAAGGCCACAAGGCGGAGAAGTTGGTGGAAGAGATGCTCTGCGTGAACCAGGGCTGGGGCACCACACGAAGGGTGACTGTCGACCGAGCAAAGTGGAGACAGTTTGGTGGTAAGGTGATCTGTGAATTGGTTGTTCTCCTGTTAGTCTCTTCCCTAACTATTTCTATTCACCGAGTACTTAGTCTATTTGTCACAAATTTTGAATATCTTGGCTCCATAATTAACAACAATGGAGACTGCTCAAAAGAGGTCAGAAGGAGACTGGCCATAGCAATGCAGAGGTTAAATAAAATGAAGAACCTATGGGATAACACCAGCAAATTAATAAAAGTAAAACTTCTGAGAACGTGCATCTTTCCGGTAGCAACATATGGATGTGAATCATGGACCATTACTCAAACATTAAAGAAAAAAATCGAATCTTTCGAAGCAAAGTGTTACAGAAAAATTCTCAAAATATCTTGGACCAAGAAGAAGAAAAATGTAGACATCCTACACGACTTGAACATCGAGGAAAACTGGCTCATAAACAATATCATGTCCCGGAGACTGAAATATTTTGGCCAGATTAAACGTCATAGTGGCTTAGAGAGAGCTGTGATGGAGGGTATGGTACCTGGAAGGCGAGGCAGGGGCCGACCAAGACGACGGTGGACACAGGACATTGAAGACACCTTGAACATGACAATGGAGGAGGCAGGAGGGCTGGCTAGAGATCGAGAGTCTTTCAGGCGGGCTGTGATGAGAGCGACGTTCTGCAAAGAACATGCTACATAATGATTTAGTCTTACAACCACTCGTGTGAAGATGGAGACAACCTAGCACTATGTCAGTTTTGTTGGAAGACACGAACATTCCCCATTTAAATAATTCTCTTATCCATCCGTCACATTAGTCCCATAATTTCTCACCAAAGTTGCAATCTGTTTTCAAGGCGCATGTTTTGTGCTGTGAACTAAATTGTGTTCCTTTTAAAAACAACGCGTATAATTGTTACCATTGATAATTATAGCGGTTGTTTCTGATTTTGGACACAATTTCTTGAATTTCCCCGATTCTCAATTCGGGTGAGTGTGAATATGTATCTTATATATTTATGAATGGAGTTCGTTACATTTGCAGTAACTCGGCCGATATAATCGCTCAAGTTGACACTCCCTTAAATAATGATTCCGAGACGGAGTAATAGAAATACTGTATACATACCACAGCAAAGTTTTTTTTTTTTTTAAATATCCATACATTACATACTTGAACAAAACATGTTGCGATAAAGTAGCTATTAATTGAACAAAACATGTTGTGATAAAGTAGCTATTAATTAACTAGTGAAATCTCAGTCTGTTGCTTTTTTTTCACTTTTCTCAATGCTATTTTTTGACGAGCTACTCAACATCAGAAGGATGTTGAGCATGCCCCGGACAGAAACAAAGACCCACAGAGGAGTACTGCACTCACTAAATGTAGAGGGAAATTGGCTCTTAAAAACCATCGAATGGGAAAAACACACACACACACACACAAATAGTAATACGTCTTACAAGGAGGAGGACAAGAAAAACCTACGTTGCGGCCACAAGGCCTTCGTCAGGGACAGACAAACAAGAGACAGGAGGGAAAGAAAATGAGAATTAAGTAGAGAACATGAAACTATAAAAATGAGAGAAAAAAACTCCCTTCTGTCCAGTCACATGTGAAGCAAGATGGCTGCCACTAAACCGGAAAGAGGAAGTCGATAGTACATTAAAAACAAAAAATAAGAAATAATGAAAACAAGGACTGGAAAAGAGTGAGAAAAAAAAAATAAATAAAATGAAAAAATAAATAAAAAAATAATAATAAATAAATAATAATATTAATAATAATAATAATAATAATAAAATAAATTTTAAATAAAAAATAAATAAATAAAAAAATAAAATTAAAAAAATAAAATAAAATAAAATAAAACAAATTAAAATATATATATTAAATTATATATATATATATATATATATATATATATATATATATATATATATATATATATATATATATATATATATATATATATATATATATATATATATATATATATATATATATATATATATATATATATATATATATACAGTACTTTGCAAAAAAAATGGCAGTGATATTTTCGCAACGCAGCACACTCATAGAAGCAAATAATAATAAAAACTGTATGTCCAGAGGAAGATTGGTATCTCCCCTATCTATTAACAGTGGTTTCAGTACAATATAATGTTGCCTTCTCCAGCAAGGCAAGCCTGGATGCGGCGAGGCATACTTCCCACAAATGTTTGTAGGTAATTGAGAGTCAGACTGTCCCAGTATTTTTCAGCTACCTTCTTCAATTGTTCAACGTCTCTGAGTCCACTCTTTTTTAAATGATTCTTGAGTAGTGCCCAAACGTTTTCAATTGGGTTTTGATCGGGACTGTTGCTGGGCCACTTCAGCACTATCACATTCTTCTCTTGCAGCCATGCTTTGGGGTATGAGCTGTATGATTTGGGTCATTGTCATGTTGAAATGTGCACCCATCGGGGTACATGACCTGCATAAATGGCAGAAGGTGTCCCTCTAGTATGTCGATGTACCTTTCTTTCGTGAGAATTCCTGTGAAAACACACAGTGGGGTGGCACCTCTTGCTGACACCCCTCCCCAAAGATGGAATTTCTAGGTATGTTTCGGTCGCTGGTACACAGGCGTTACAGAGCCTTTCGTCCAAATATTTATTTGAGCAGGATAAGACCAAAGAGAACATTCATCTGAAAAAAATCACATTGTCCCATGACAAATTTTGGTGTTCGTGGCACCAGTTCAAGCGCATCTGTTTGTGAGTCTCTGTGAGCAATGGTGACGAAATTACCCGCTTTTTTGTGTAATTCATCCTGTGTAGCTCCCGGTTGACAATAGCATTAGATACCTCTGGGCTTCCCAACTCGATCATGCGCTGCCGTATGTTTTCTACACTCTTCATTGGCCCAGCCCGAACGATTTGGGCGAGACACCGATGGTCCTTTGTGACCAAAATTCTTGGCCTCCCACTACCTTCTTTTCGCTCGATTCCATTACCTGCTTTTAATTTACTCACAACTCTGTAGACAGTCCGCTCAGGAATGTTCAAGGTTTTAGAAATGTTGGAACATGTTTGATTTCCTTCATTCCAAAGCTGTGAAATTAACATACACTTTGACTTTGTATCCATTTTCTGCCACTTGCATTAGAAATTGTCGTCTGCTCTTATATCAAGGGACGTTACTCTACGCTAATTTTTTTTTACTTTTGGTAGTGTTTGCTCACTTAAGTGGAGTGCAGATTTGGGGCAGAACATGCATATTTAATTAGATTTCAGCATATTTAGCTGAGCAATATGACTGCCATTTGTTTGCAAAGTACTGAACTGGAACTCGATAGAAAAAGGCGTCTCAGACAAAAGAATGTTGGGTATTCAAACCGTGTGGTTTGAGGCAACCCATAAGATGGATGAGGCGTTGTTCCTGGCGAAACCGACTGTTGGCGTCCGAGGAACAGGATCTGATGGCTGTCACCTGGATGTCAGTGGCACCGTGGTGGTCAGGGCCATTGAAGTGGATGGCCACAGGTGTGGATTTAAACTGAGAGATGTCGTAGAGGTGTCTGCAGAATCGGTCGCCCAGTCGTGTGCCCGTTTGGCCGATGTAAGTAATGGTGCAACGTTTGCATATAATAGCATAAATGACGTTGCGTGACTCACATGTGAAGCCATGGGTGATGGTGAACTTGGCGTTAGGGAACGAGACTGAACGTGTTTCGATTACGTACTGACATGTCTTACATCGTGTACGGTTACATGGCTTGGTTCCAAAGTGGCCATCGTTGACGGTTTTCAAACGGCTGTGGACTAGGAGGTTCCTCAAATTTTTATCCCGTCTATATGCCAGCAAGGGTGGCTCACTAAACGCTTCCCGCGCCGCTGGGTCAGCTTGGAGGAGAGGTAGGTGGCGATACAGGATCCTTTTGACAGCAGTGCTGTGAGGGTGATAGGTCATTATTAACTTGACTCTATCAGAGGAGGTTTTTTTGGCGGGGTTTTGAGGGCCTCTAAAAACGTGAGATAGGGAGAACACGCTCTAAGGCAGAGGTAAGAACATCTTCTGGATACTGTCTGTTACGGAAGAAGTCCAACATTTCTTGTGCTCGGCATAGAAAGTTGTCATCATCTTGGCATAACCGACGGAGGCGGAGAAGTTGTGAGAAAGGCAAGGAGTCCCGACAAGCCGGAGGATGAGAGGAAGTATAAAGGAGGTAACTGTGTGCATCGGTGGGTTTGTAGTACACCGAAGTGGTGAGGTGGGGGGAGTGATGGTGACAACAATGTCAAGGAAATTAACAGAGACAGTGGAGATGTGAGAGGTGAATTGGATCGCAGGGTGGAAGTTGTTAATGAAATTAATGAACCTAGATAGATCAACCTCTGGCATATCGGTGAGACCTATGCCATCATCGATGTATCTATGATATATCAATGGAAAAGGTCCAGGATACTGCTGCCACACCTGATACTCCAGGTAGCCCATGAAGAGGCAGGCATAACTGGGACCCATCTTGGTGCCCATGGCAACTCCACTTATTTGGTCAAAGAACTGTCCATTGAACTCAAAGGAATTGTGTCGAGTTCGCTAGGACAAGTTCTGCAAGGCGCAGGAGAGTCTCTGTAGCGATAGAGGCGTGCATGGAAGTGTAAAGCGAGCAAATATCTAACAGAAATAAACGATAGGTACGGTCAGAAGAAAGCTGGATAGAGGAAAAAGTAGTAAGAGCATGGTTTGTGTCCTTTAAGAAGGAAGGAAGCTGCTTCTACAATAGGCTGGAAGATGCCGTCGAGGAAAATCTGATATACGTTCGGTAGGGCAGGCACACGCAGAGACAATGGGTCGTCCAGGGTTGGAGGTTTATATGAATTGTGGGAAGCATATAAAACACAGGCTTGCCCAGACCACTATTGTCAATACGGAGATGAGAAGCGCTAGAAGGTAAGGACTTAAAAACCATCGCAATAAGGAAGTTGAAATTTGTCGGTCATATAAAAAGACAATAGTTTGGAAAAATTAGTAATGGAAGACATGATCCGTGGAAAAAGGAGAAGGGGACGACCTAGACGACGGTGGACCCAGGACATCACAGAGAGTCTGAACTTGTCTTTGGATGATGCAGGTCGACTTGCCCAGAATCGTGATGCGTTGAGAGCAGAGCTAATGGAGACAAAGTTCTGGAGAGAATATGTCACATGTTGATGATGATGACTAAATAGCTTCATAACCAATACAACCAGATAAATGACCACACAAGAATTAATGACGTCATGAGGACATGTAGCAGAAAGAGCACAACATAATTATTTCCCGCCATGTTTTTTTTTTTTTTGGGGGGGGGGGGGGGGGGGGGGGGGTGGTGGGGGGGGGGGGGGGGGGGGGGGGGGGGGGGGGGGGGGGGTGTTACTTACTCGTATGGTAAAAGATAGTCCCATAGCAGATACTATCGTAGGGGAGTGAAGCGTTAGAGACTTCACCATACTACGTCCAGCATCGAGAGGTGGGGTGACCAGTTCCCTTCCTCGCTGCCTTTTCCTTCCCTAACTCAAAGAGAAGAGTCAGTACCCATTTACAGCGGGGTAGACTGGAGCGTGTCGGTACCGTGACTCGAACCCGGCACCGTTGCCGCGAGAGACCAGCGTATAGTACTAATGGATAATTGGATGAAAATAGGTATCTTTTTATTGCAACTCAGGAGCACCAGATGCACCGTTTCTTTAGTTTTTACGACAAACCAGACCTGCTTGCGTTACCTCGATTTTTTAAAAAAAAATCGTAGTTTTAGTTTTGATGCATCTCAGTCGTTTGCATAGAATATAAGTATTGAAATTGGTGTAATAAGATCACTAATGTGGAACTAATGACAAGACCAAGACAGGCGTCAGTGGAATAATACATGAGAAGAAGACGCTGAAGATGGATAGGACCCACACTGAAGAAATATGATGGTATCATTAGCAGGTAGTCCTTGTTCTGGAATCGTCATGGTAAGAGAGGTACGGAAAGATCAAAGAATACATGGAAAACAATCTACAACATAAATTCCCAATGCAAAAGCACATACACTGATATAGGTCACGCTTTCTGCAAGGAGGCTAAATACAGTTGTGCTCTCATGCTTCTTATGGAGCGGAAAAGGAGCAGGAATAATACACAGTGTGCGTGGCTTCCAAGTGTTGACAATAAACGTATCAATTAAACGTTTGCTGTTAATGGTTTATTCTCTGAGAAACATTCTTTTTTTTAAAATCCATTCCAAACAAGTAAACTAGACAATTCAATCCATTAAATACAGGTCGGTCAACAAAAATATGCCAAGCTGTCATGTCCCATGCCATTGGTTGAAAGTCTTTCCATGTTTTCTTTAGCTGTTCATGTCTGTCTCCAGTGTCTTTCTCCCTTTGTTTGTTTGTTTCTGCTTATTATTTTTTGTTTTCCTATATTTTCCTTAGCTTTGAAATTCAATAACGGTGATTGCCTTGTAATACTATCAACTAGTCTTTGTTAATGTTTGTTCTATCCAGCGCCAGCCTCTTCTACCTACCTCCTGTCTCACTTGTATGTGTCTGGTTCTATCCATCAGCTACACATTGGCGATCTTTCAATCCTTCTTTCTTTTTTTTTTTAAATAAAATGTTGCCTCATTTTGGGTAAGCGCGCTCGTTCAACCTAAACACAGGGTCAGTTGGTTATAATTAGGGCGCATGTCCAAATATAAAAGGTCTTGTAATTGTCTTTCTGTTCTGCACAAGAACTCATTTATGAAACTTTGTATCGTTCCCCTACGCTACTGCTTACAAATAAATCTATTGAGCATGTTGATCGATGTTGAGAATCAGCTAGTCAGAGAACTGATAGATCAATAAATGCACATTGAAATACCGCAGATATAGAAGTGTGTGTTTATAACAGCTATAAATAAACAAACAAATAAACAAAAATTGAAAAAGGTAATTCGTCATATTGGACAAAAGACAACGAAAATTGCTTACGTTGCATCCACAAGGCTTTTAATTTTAATTTTGTTATAAACACACCTTACATCACGTTACTGTAGTACCCCTTATCTTCTCTTCATGTTTAGAAGCTAAGCAATGGGCATTGAAGTTCAGCTGTACATTATTGAAGAGTTTACATTTAGACAGCTGGTTATAAGCAGTGGTTCTTAACCTTTCAGAGGTCCCGCACCCCCTTTAAGGCATCTTAAGAAGCCTCGCAACCCACTATCATCTAGCTCACAAACTATACCAGAAAGGAGAAAAAAAGGAGATAACATTGTGTTTTGAGTAAATGTTATTTACAAAATGTGACAAGGGTTTGATAACTTAATCACATTATTAATGTTCTATTTTGTACAAATACATTTGAGTTACCTTATTGTACAGTGTTTATTATGAAGGATAGTGAAAGAGAGGCCGGGCAAAACAAATTGGCGAAGAACTGTGGAGGCCGAGATGAAGAGAATGAACCAGAGCTGGAGCACTGTAAGAAGAATGACCACCGACCGAACAATGTAGAAACTGTTGCTGCCCTACAAGATGCCGCCAGGTGTCATGGCCACTGACTGCTTTGAAAGTAGTCGGCTAAGGATCAAAGAAGAAAGAAGACAAGGAAGAGTAAAAATTGTAGCACGTTATAATGTCTGGTGTTGAACAGGCCGGAAGTCATGTTGAGCTGTAATGTTTGTGACAGAATTGTCCGTTTCTCTTTTCCTAGCGCTCATGTTTTCTCTCCATCAGTATTGATCTGCCTCTCATTTTGTGTACTGAGTTCTTGGCGCCACTCATTGTTTACATTTTTTTCCCTGTAATTCATGCCATGCCTGGGTTTAATTGGTCATCCCTTGTGAACGAACGAACAAACTTTATTTTCGAAGGGTTAAGAATCCCTTGCACTCTCATTTATCTTGCATATTATATCCTTTTATTCCCACATGCTACTGCTGTTTGCGAGCGACACTTTATAGTTTTTTTTTTTTCCCTGGCCGCGCTATTTGTAGCTATCGTGACAGAGGTCTCGTGGGCAACTTCCTAACGGGAAACAAATGTGGCGGTGTTTACTTAGGCTTAATTAATGCTTTTAGGCTACTTTATTATTATAAATACCGGCTTTAATTTTGCGTAAAGCTAGACTAGAAATGTTAGAGTAAATTTTAGAACAAGAACAAACATTTTATCACAATTAGAACAGAAGATATAATAGTCTGAAATAGTGTAAAATTTACGTTTTTTAAATATTTTGTTATGGTTTGTTTCTTATGCAATTTACACTACAACGATCTCAATCAACATGCATAACAAATTACAGAAATCAAAAGTAGAAAACCTGCAGAAAATGGATATCATAGTTTTGTTTTGGATTCATGCGTCAAACATTAATTATTGAAAACATTTATTGCAAGTCCACATTTATTACCTTAAAAGAACACACCCAATTGTCCCCAAAACATGAGAGTTAATAATTATCTCAATCATACATCACGATGGTCATGTAAAAATGAGTATCGTCATGAGTAAAACGAAATGTTCAATTTAATAAATAAAACATACACCTATTAAATGATTTCCCCACTCTGTTAATTCTGCCACTCTCACGCAACAACTGCCATAATTTGCTCTAGCCCCAAAATTTCGCCCAATTATCATTCACACTTCCTTTTTTTTATAGGAGGAATCTGTACATTCACAGATGGAGAAATTTGTAACAAATGAGTTTCCATTATAAATTTTAATTGTGAAGTTATATTTTTAATACCGCTGGCGCGTCTTTCAATTTTGGAAATAGTGGAATGTACAAATTCTCCTCCTTGCTCTCCATGCATGCCCATTCCAAAGCCATGAGTTCTGATCCAGTCTGTGCAATGTTTTTTCTAATATGTGCTGTTTATGAATTGTCTTACTGGGGAATAGCTTTCTGAACAAAGACATATATGTCTCTATTGATGCTGTTATTGATGATATTGAATCTTTACTAATTGGTTTACTGTGTGATATTTTGTTGTGTACTTTCTCAAATGCTTCGTTCAGTGAGTTGAATTGTTCTTGGGCAATAAAAGCTTTGTCAGTCATATCTTATTTGTCTGTAATTTTCAGTGTTTGTGTAATGATTGCTCTTGTAAGATCTTTATAAACTTTTTGTGTGAGATATCTGTGGCAGTGATTCCCTATGAATGCTCTGCTATGATAAGCCTGTGGTATGATTTTGTGTTTGGCTAGTACCTTGTCCAAGTGTGAGCAAACTGGACCAGACCTAGCACACAGATCTTGAAACTGAAATTTGGCCAGCACATCTTGTGCATTTTCAAGTTTAACTAAAACTATCTGTATCCTCCTTATCCTCACAAAGTTCAATACCTGCCTGAAAAAATTCAATTTTAGCTTCTAATTCTTCTGTTTGTTTCCAGTTCCTACCAAATCGAAGAGATTTCTTAATAGCACTAATGGTTGCATGTATCTCTTGCGGATTCTCAAATATCTTTGCGTCTATTGTATCGGCTACTGTAGTGAAATTGACAGAGATACAACGGTAAAATACCTCCAAGGATAACATATAAGGATAAAAAACATAATGCGTAGGCTGCTGATGTACATGATCGCCCAGACCGCGGGTCATCACCCTCCATAAGAATTGACTTGCTAGACAGGAGGGGAACGGCGGATGAAAGGAAAAAAATATGACTGGAAAGATTGCGTGAGACTAGAAAGGCTAAGGAGACGCAATTGGGGGGGAAACGGAGAAAAGTCACGTTTCCCAAGTTGACATAAAAAGTAAGCAACTCGACAGAAGGGACCATAGATATGTTACGCCACAGTCATTTATTGGACGCTTTTGCGCGATACCAAGCCCTTGATTTGAATTCAGCGGCTAAACGCAGATGTTCGAAATATTACAAAAATTAAAAAGTAATTTTTTCTTAATATTAATGTTAGGAATATAAAAATTAGCTGGCCGGATGGCACATTCAGAGCAGTGAACTAATATGTTCTTACTTTTACAGACGGATAGATAATATTGAAGATAATGACAAAAGACAGTGTTGTTCACATCATCGACAGACTGTATTGAATCTAAAAGTGTCGCTAATTGCACACAAAAACACGACCTCGAGACGCAGGTGTTCAAATCTACGTAGTATGGAAGAGAGGGGTTTTGGGTGGTAGCTGTGTCTAAAAATAACTTTTAACGACAAAATTTTGGAGGGGAGAGAAAGGTTGGTTCAAAAATCGAGTACAATTTTGTAGAAACACAAGTAGAGACGGACAGACTAACAGATAACCATCCATACTTGACTGAAGCATGACTGAAATGACTTTAGGGTAGGAAATTTGAATTTAAAATAAACCTAGGCAGTGATTGGCCACAGACAATCATATCATTAGCGCTCAGACGCGAAAGTGGGGCCATTCTTCAATAGTTGTTCAGTGATAGACACAGATTTTAAAGTGTGGTGATTTCCATATGAAAGAACGTGAAAGAAGTTTAGGGACGCCATACTATAGCCAGCAGCTCAGCTGAGTTTTGCTAGCAATTCTGTGTTATTTATTCATAATCTGGTAAGATTGAAATTATTTCCTTATATATTTTGAATATTGTTTCATGTTTGAGTGATTTGATACTGCCATATCGAAATCTAGCCTTACAAACAAGTAGGGATTTGCTCTAGACCCCCCGCCCTAGTCAGGGTCTAGGGACCAACAATGTACATAAACTCCAGCAAGGATTATGCAAGACAGATCAAGTGTTGAGAATAATGAAACATATTACCTATCCTCTTTTAGGGCAGAAAACTAATAAATATTTTTCAGAATCTATAGTCTGGGAGGATCTATCTGATGTAAAACCACCATGGTAAATGTGCTGTTTGGTCAGAGAGATCTGACCTGTCTGTATGATGTGGTTGTTGTGTCAGTGTTGTGTCCAGACGTGGGTAGAGAATAGATTTTGACACATGGCCCATACTTTGATTGCAGAGCTGTGAGTTTCTGTTGTCAACAAAGCAGTGTCTATTCAGTTGGTGACTTTACTCGAGTGTATCTGTGCAGTACTTGTGACAGAGACTACCATTATTGCCCGCCAGCACGGAGAGGTGGGACCACCTGATTTCAGCACCAGAGCTACAACTACAAGATGAGTGAGCCTCTGGTCTGCTGGACATTCACCAACGCTGTGTAGTTACTAATACCCCCATAAAAATTCCCACCATTTTCTGGACACTGTGTAGTCAATATAGACAGGTGTGATGAGGCCACCCCAACAGCACAAACATTAACTATCCTCCCAAGTAGATGACTACTAGAACATTTTAATAAAACTAACTAGTATAGTACATATATATGTACACTATTGCATTTATGATATAATATTCCATGCATTTCTTTCATAATCTCTAAATCCTTTTAAGTTCTGGTCAACCTAAAAAATTGATCCAGAACAAAATAAATGTAATATAATTCTATCAAAAAATTTTACACACGTGAGTTAGTTCAGTGTATTTTAACATTTATTAATATTATTAGTCTTGTTAAATATCTGTGGGTATATCTATAACCTATTACACCACACTACATATCATAACCCTAGACACTTTACGTAGCCACATTAATTAAAAAAAAAATTAAGTGTGAGGTCGTAGTGGTAGCAAGAAAGGCCTTCTGACAATTCACAACTACATTTTATCTCAGGAGCCTTCACAGCTGGCCTCATACAATTACATTTAGTAATATCACCATCATACAATACCATCAAACACCACTACATATATTGGGGTCTTGTCCAGGGATAATTAGCCCAACAGTAATATTAGGATCTCCTGGTGGGAGAAATAAAAGTAGGGAAATAAATTGTAAAATTCCCTTTAAAATTAAAAGTGTCCCTGCAGATAAAAGTTGGTGAATCTTCACAGCCAGTAATAATTAATTAGTTAACTGGTTAGTTAGAATTGGTTAGACTATAGTCATAAGAAGTACTTAGTGTATTTACTGGTTAGAGATTTATCTTGTATATTATTATATTGTCTAAAAAGTATGGCGGAGCTGGCAAAATTTAGATCAGCTGCTGTGCTCACCGCGAAGGAGATGGGAATGGATGGTCAAATTTTAATTCAATACGTAACGGCTGAATGTGATAAATATATTGAACGGGAAGAAAGGAGATTAGAAAAAGAGGCTGAAAGAAAATTGGAGTCTGACAGGTTGGTTGAAGAGAAGAAGTTAGAGGCTGAGACTAAGAGGTTGCAGATTGAGGCTGACAAAGAGGCAAAGGCATTGGAGGCCGAAGAAAAACGACAGCAAAGGGAGGCAGAAGATAAAAAGGCCGAAAGGGAGGCAGAAGATAGAAGGTTGCAAAGGGAGCACGAATTACGACTAAGGGAGCTGGAATTACAAGGCCAGGCTCCTGAAAATGGTGCCAGCCCTTTTGCCTCAGATGCTACGCCCAGTCTGGGAGCCTCAAACTCAGCTATGGGGTTTCATTTAGACCATTTTGTTGAAAAAGACGATGACATAGAGGGGTACCTAGGACGTTTTGAGTTATTAGCTACTACATATGGGTTAGAGAGAGAGAGGTGGAGCTTAAAGCTATCATAGGGATTGAGAGGTACTTCTTATGAAGTATTTGCCAAAATGAACAGGGAAGACCAAGACAATTATGACATGTTAAAGCAGGCTTTGTTATTAAGGTACGAGAAGAATGGTGAATTTTATCGTAAGAAATTTAGAAATGCCAAACTGTTGTCTGGGGAGACATACCACCAATTCTCTGCTAGACTAGAAACCTATTTGGAGAAATGGACGGCTCTGGGGAAGACCCAAGATCTTAAAGAAATGATCATGATTGAGCAATTGAGAGAGTCCATGGCTCCAGACATGAGAAAATTTCTCATGGAACAAGGTGCAGAGAAGTTGGGGGAAATTTTAAATGTTGCTGAGAGGTATCAGGCAGCCCAGGCAGAGGTAAGTGGTGCTAAAAAGAAGCACATAGACAATTTTAAAGCTCCACAGCAATTTAATAAATTTGATAATAGAGAGCAGGGAAATAAAGGTAGGACAAACTTTGAGCGGCCAAGAAATGACTATCGCGACAGAAACTCACAGTTCAATGACCAAAAGTTCAATGAAAGAAAACCGTTGAACCAAGGAAAAAGATGGTGTAAATGGTGCAAGAAGGATAACCATAACACCGAATTTTGTAGAAGGAAACCTTCAAACATTGCTGCAATGAAGTCGGGACGCAAAGATTAAAGGTTAATCCTAAGGAGCAACAGGAACCTTATCACCCCCCAGTTTGTGAGGATGTTATTTGTAATGGGGTCACCATAAGGTGCCTTTATGATACAGGTTTGGATTATGATTCAGTTGTGAAGTCTAGCCTAGTGGACCCAAGTCAGTATACCACAGAAACAGTGGAAATACAAGGGGCGACTAAGGACATACCACTCATGACACTTCCCATCGCAAGGATAACGGTGAAAACTCGCTATGTGGAAGGAGAAATCAGAGCAGCAGTGATAGATGAACCAATCTACCCTCTGATATTGGGGTGTAGATACGTCTTCTTGGGGAATCCCGAGAAACCTGTGATCATGGCGACAGTGCAGACCAGGTCACAGAAGAAGGAGGAAGAAGGTGAACCTATAAATGCTCATCCAGAGGAGATGAGGAAGGCGCAGGCTGAGGATAGGACACTCAAGCCCTGTTTTAAAAATTTGCCCAAATGCCACACACCTCCGAGCAAGGGGGAATATTTCATGAAGAACAAACTATTATACAGGAAGACAGGAACTAGATCCACTGGTCACGGACAGTTAGTTCTTCCCAAGATATATAGGGCAAACTTAATAAGGAACTTACATGTTGGAAAAGATGGTGACCATGAGAAAGTCGGTACCATCTGCCAAAAGATTGCTCGAAAATACTATTGGCCCGACGTAAATGTCGATGTTGAAAACTTTGTAGAAGCATGTGGCGTATTTCATGAGGGAACACCCACAAAGAGAAAATATGTGCAGGACCTAGAAACGCCACGGGGCAACTTTAGGCCTGAAAGGAAAACTAATTATACTCGGGTAGACAAAGTGGAATGGGAGCCCCCTTTTCACACCCAGTCTTCACTTGAATGGATTAACATGGCCACTATGCGAAGAGTACAAAGAAGAAACTTTACCCAGGATAAGATGACAATCCCTCGGTCAGACTTATATAAACTGGAAGAACAGACAAGAGAGCGAAGATCTCTCATAAACAATCTTAAGTGGGGAGACAAACCCCAGAGAAAAATTGGTAGTGGTCGATTTGTGAGTGATGATTCTAGGAAGAAAAGTCCTCATTATAAAGCTTCTAAGGGACGGGACCAGACGGGTTCCATGAAAAATACGTATGATAAATTAAAGATCCAGATGTAACTTTATTAAGGACCTGGACAGATGAGAAGGCGGAAGAGACTGTTACCTCATCGTATCAATATGTGAACGAACTGACCACTCGTTTGAAAGCTGGATGGAAACTGGCAAATGATAATTTGAAACAAGCCAGGAAGAAACATGCAGCATATTTTAATAGGAAGGCAAAGGACAGGGAACTGGCAGTCGGAGAGAAGGTGCTGCTTCTACTACCCGGAAGCCAGAATAAATTACAAATTGGTTGGCAAGGTCCATATACGGTTCTAGAGAAGGTGTCTAGAACAAACTATAAAATTGACAAAAAGGGGAAGGAGAAAGTTTATCATGTAAACCTGTTAAAGAAGTATCTGGACAGACCACTCCAGGAAAGCACCCCCTTATTGACCTTGGCTATTGCAACCCAGATGCAAAAAGAACCACTCACCTCACATGAATACCCATTACATCCTTGTGAAACCGCAGCACAGGTAAAAGTCAGTAAGCACCTGACTAAAAACCAGAGGGAGAGAGTTCAACAGGTTCTGGAGGAACATACAGATGTATTAACAGATAAACCAGGCCATACAAATTTGCTACAGTATGACATGAAACTGGTAGACTCAAACCCAATCTGTATGAGAGCCTATTCTATTCCGTTCGCGAAGGAGAAGGCATTGAAGGAAGAAATAGAGTATTTGTTGAAGGAGGGGATTATTTCGCACAGTGAATCATCTTTTAGTTCTAGTGTCGTTTTGTTGAGAAAACCGTCTGGGGAACACAGACTGTGCATAGATTACAGGAAACTGAATGCTGTCACAGAAGGACAAGTGGATCCATTACCAGACACAAAAACAGTTATTTGCCAGACTGAACAAGGCAAAATACTTTTCAAAGGTGGATCTTAGTAAAGGCTATTACCAGATCCCAGTGAAGCCTGAAGTGAGACCTTATTTGGCTTTTAGCACTTCGGATGGACATTATGAATTCAATATGCTACCATTCGGACTGAAAAATGCTCCGAGTGTGTTTTCAAGGATGATGCGCAAATTGTTGGATCCCCTGAATAACCCATGTATCACAAATTTCATGGATGATATTCTCGTCGCCACCGAGACATTTGAAGAACACATTGAAGCTCTGGAGATGTTGTTTGATAGACTTCGGGAGGCGAACTTAACTGCTAGGCCAACAAAATGTTGTATTGGATGCAAAGAGTTGGAATTCTGGGGCACACTGTATATCAGGGTAATATGACCCCTGATCCTAAGAACTTGGAAAAACTGCAGAGAGCACCTAGGCCACAAACAAAAAAAAGACGAACCTCGAGACGCAGGTCGTTCAAATCTACGTTTAGTATGGAAGAGAGGGGTTTACACTTGTAATGGTAGCAAACCATGCTTGGAATTCTTGGGGGCTCACTGGGTAATATGACCCCTGATCCTAAGAACTTGGAAAAACTGCAGAGAGCACCTAGGCCACAAACAAAAAAAGACGACCTCGAGACGCAGGTGTTCAAATCTACGTAGTATGGAAGAGAGGGGTTTTGGGTGGTAGCTGTGTCTAAAAATAACTTTTAACGACAAAATTTTGGAGGGGAGAGAAAGGTTGGTTCAAAAATCGAGTACAATTTTGTAGAAACACAAGTAGAGACGGACAGACTAACAGATAACCATCCATACTTGACTGAAGCATGACTGAAATGACTTTAGGGTAGGAAATTTGAATTTAAAATAAACCTAGGCAGTGATTGGCCACAGACAATCATATCATTAGCGCTCAGACGCGAAAGTGGGGCCATTCTTCAATAGTTGTTCAGTGATAGACACAGATTTTAAAGTGTGGTGATTTCCATATGAAAGAACGTGAAAGAAGTTTAGGGACGCCATACTATAGCCAGCAGCTCAGCTGAGTTTTGCTAGCAATTCTGTGTTATTTATTCATAATCTGGTAAGATTGAAATTATTTCCTTATATATTTTGAATATTGTTTCATGTTTGAGTGATTTGATACTGCCATATCGAAATCTAGCCTTACAAACAAGTAGGGATTTGCTCTAGACCCCCCCGCCCTAGTCAGGGTCTAGGGACCAACAATGTACATAAACTCCAGCAAGGATTATGCAAGACAGATCAAGTGTTGAGAATAATGAAACATATTACCTATCCTCTTTTAGGGCAGAAAACTAATAAATATTTTTCAGAATCTATAGTCTGGGAGGATCTATCTGATGTAAAACCACCATGGTAAATGTGCTGTTTGGTCAGAGAGATCTGACCTGTCTGTATGATGTGGTTGTTGTGTCAGTGTTGTGTCCAGACGTGGGTAGAGAATAGATTTTGACACATGGCCCATACTTTGATTGCAGAGCTGTGAGTTTCTGTTGTCAACAAAGCAGTGTCTATTCAGTTGGTGACTTTACTCGAGTGTATCTGTGCAGTACTTGTGACAGAGACCACCATTATTGCCCGCCAGCACGGAGAGGTGGGACCACCTGATTTCAGCACCAGAGCTACAACTACAAGATGAGTGAGCCTCTGGTCTGCTGGACATTCACCAACGCTGTGTAGTTTACTAATACCCCCATAAAAATTTCCACCATTTTCTGGACACTGTGTAGTCAATATAGACAGGTGTGATGAGGCCACCCCAACAGCACAAACATTAACTATCCTCCCAAGTAGATGACTACTAGAACATTTTAATAAAACTAACTAGTATAGTACATATATATGTACACTATTGCATTTATGATATAATATTCCATGCATTTCTTTCATAATCTCTAAATCCTTTTAAGTTCTGGTCAACCTAAAAAATTGATCCAGAACAAAATAAATGTAATATAATTCTATCAAAAAATTTTACACACGTGAGTTAGTTCAGTGTATTTTAACATTTATTAATATTATTAGTCTTGTTAAATATCTGTGGGTATATCTATAACACAACACTACATATCATAACCCTAGACACTTTACGTAGCCACATTAATTAAAAAAAAATTAAGTGTGAGGTCGTAGTGGTAGCAAGAAAGGCCTTCTGACAATTCACAACTACATTTTATCTCAGGAGCCTTCACAGCTGGCCTCATACAATTACATTTAGTAATATCACCATCATACAATACCATCAACACCACTACAGCTACCTGTTCTAGAAGTCTGTGGTGTTTCAAAACAATGCCTAATAAAATATGAAGGTAAGGAGGAGCTACATTTTCAATTTCAATCTCTAACATTGGTTTGTGTAAACAATTATGGTAACGTGCCATTTTATTCCCTTTCCCATATTTCATATATCTATTGTAATCTCTTATAAACATGGCCAAACTTCTTGGTTTGCAAGTTGTATGCTCTCTGGATGTCTTTATTTCCTTGTTTTGTTAGAGACACCACAGACATGGGTATGTTCCTTGAGCTCCAGACAAACCAAACATTTTCATCAAAAAGTCATAATCCCCGAAAAAGAAAACAACAACTTTTTTACCATCCCACTCTAAATCTTTTAGTGACTATCTGAGCTTTCATGCCATTCATAAATATTTCTAAATTATCATATGTATCTCTGACCCTGGCATTGATAAAAGGATGGTATTAGATTTAGAATTTAGTTTCTCTAAATTTACTAGAGAGAATCTCCGAATCTTTTGGCCGAATATCATCACCAACCAAGATCTGCTTACTCGGAGCAAGCAAGAGGACATGCACACCATCATAGCTGGCAGACGCTGGAGCTGGGTTGGCCATGTCCTCAGAAGAGACCCCGATGCCATCACAAGAACAGCTATGCTTTGGACCCCTGAAGGAAAGCGAAAGAGAGGCCGACCAAAAACAACTTGGCCGAGGACTGTGGAGGCTGAGATGCAAAGAATGAACCAGAGTTGGGGCACTGTACGAAGGATGGCCGCCGACCGAGCAAAGTGGAATCAATTTGTTGTTGCCCTACAAGACGCCACCAGGCGTAATGGCCACTGACTGATTTGACGGTCGGCGGCTAAGGATCAAAGAAGAAGAAGAAGAAGAAATTTACTACCTGCATTGTAACTTTGAACTGTAAATGAAAGAAGATATACAAACAGTTACTTAGAATTTTTTGGCAGCCGTCGGGTGCACAGGATTGTCTACCAAAGAACACTAATGGAACAGTCCTTATCTCACACACAATAAAAAAAGACATTCATATTATAAATACAAGATTAACAACACTTGAAAGATAGATCAAAGATGACGCTGTTTTCAAAAGGTCTGTAACTCCGTCAAATATAATTTCAAACAAATAAAAATGCAATCAAAAATAGAACACAGGACAAAGTTATAGTACACAGAAGAATTTTAGCGCTGTGTTTATCCAGAACGAGTGTGTAATGATTTATATGAAGGATAGTGGAAGATACAGATTTTACACACACATCAGCTGATTTTCCCCGCCAAAACCCTCAGTAGTCGTTATGAAGATTTATTACCCGGTGTCAGAATTCCCGTCACTGAAACTAAAAGAGCGCTCTGGTATAGGGTACAAACAGCCGTGTACTTAAAGCATTAATACGAAGGCATGCAACATTATAAAAGTAATAAACAGCGTACGTTTACAGTATGCAGTCATAATCAAAATTAAGTATTTTTAATTAAACAAACATTATAATAAAATAAAATAAAATGAAATTTAAAAAAAAATTTAATTTAATTTAAAAAAAAAAAATATGATTTCAAACATATTCAGATTCGGTGGCATGGTATCAGAACTCATGAAGTATTTGACAGTGTGCTATTGAAGGATGTGTGACTTGGTGTTATTTCTTTGCCCTCCTTAACCCAAGAGTAGAATCAGTAGGAGGGATAGATGGACATAACATTATTTAAAAGGGTAAAGAATTGGGGACCCAGGTCTGTCCGACCATCCAGCAATTTATCTTTCATTCTGTATCCCGACACTCACTCATGTGTTCATCAACAATTAATTTGCATCTTTGAATGTGTCATTAAACATCAATACACAAATTACATAAACACATACTCTCTTATATCCGTACATTCTTGAGGGAAAATGAAATAATAATTTCTTACGAACTTCTGTAGCAGGACACATCTTCTAGCTGTAAAAATGTATATCTGCTCATTCTCATACACATCATCACATTTAAGCAAACAAATACGTTACATATTTCAAAAGGTACATTCTCACATACATTACATTATACAGTAATACTGCATGGATATAAAACGAATTATTCACATAGACAATAACGAGCGGAAGAGGAAAAGAAAGGTTGACATATAGATACAATGGCTGCTTCTATGGGAGTAGATAATCGGTGTTGATCATGTGTTCAAAAGTGTTTTGTTGAATGAGTATTGTGTATGTAGGTTTTTTATGTGGTGTGGAAGGCTGTTCCACAAGTAGGCTCCAGAGTAGGCTTGACTCTTTTTAAACAGGTCGATCCTAGGTTTGGGACCTCAAGACTCAGCAATAGAGACCGCAGTCAGCGACTCATAGCTTGACTGCCTGCGTCAGGACCAGCGAACCAGAGCTGGTCAAGACCGCACTCCACCTCCACGTGGTGGTCCTGGAAATAGTCTGCAGCTGTGCAGTCTGGCTGAGCGAGTGTGGATCGAAATGGGAAGGCAAACCCGGTCCTAAAAAATGCCGTGCAGAAGTCGGATGTGTCGACCGAAAGGTGCAGATATCACAGCTTAGGCGTAAACAGACACAACGCAACCACCGTCCTTTTCAGGACGAACGAAGAAGAAGAAGAAGATCCTAGGTTTGGGTAGACGTAACTGATGTAATTGTAGTCCCTCTCTTCTACTGGTTTGAAACAATGATCGTAGGTACGGTGGTCCATTGTTTGATAGAATTGCGTGAGTCAGCTTGGCTTTTTTGTAGAGGAGACGTTTTTTAGGGACAGTATTTTGGGTTCTTTTCGTGCCCTTGCGTGTAGTATCGTGCGATTTTTTTTTTCTTTTTTCTTTTCTATAACCAGCGGCACTCGAGCTTTCCAGCTCTTTCGGCCCAATGACATGTCATTGCGAGGCTGGGGGGTCAGTGGACTTTCCTTCCAACCCGGTCAGGAGCTTCGCTCCTTCCCATCCACACGGGATTTATGTGCAGGAGCCGTTCAGATTATTCAGTCAAATTTCCGGTCGTAAACATTTCTTCAAACGCCGACGGCCGGGTTTGAACCATGAACACCTGGTCGCCAGTACAACGTTGTAGCCATCGTGCGATTATCGGTAATCAGACGTACTGCTCTTTTATGCAAGGGGGGGGGGGGAGTCTCTTTGAGGTGGAAGCAGGGCAACCATCCCATAGTGTAGAGCAGTAATCTAGATGTGTCTGTATATGTAAGGTGTAGAACAGTAGTCTAGTGTCTGCGTCTAAGAAGTGTTTTATTTTGGCCAGCTGGTATGTCTTTTGAGCTACGTGTTTGGTTAAATTCCGTACGTGGGAGTTCCACGTTAAGTGCTGGTCAATCGTCAAACCTAGAACTTTGTGTTCTGTTACATGATCAATGTGTATTGACTCCGCATGTAGCTCTAGCGATCTTTTGGTGAAGTTTAGGAGTTTCTGTCTGGTGGTAATCAACATAGATTTTGTTTTTGCTGTGTTTACTGGCATACGGTTCATTTTACTCCATTTTGTTAGATTGTCTACATCGCTTTGAAGAGTCATTTCAAGTGCCGCGCAGTCAGTGTCACTAGTGTAGATAGTACAATCATCTGCAAAGAGGTCACATGTTGAATATTTTAGATGTAGTGGCAGGTGGTTGATGAACAGTGCGAGCGAAGAGTAGGGGTCCAAGAATAGAACCCTGCGGTACTCCTGTATCTATCTTCGAGAAATCTGATGTCGCGTTGTTGTGGAGCACTAACTGTTGTCGATCTGCCAGGAATGATGTGAGATTAGACACGGGTGTTTATAGGAAGATAGTGACAGTGAGTGCGTAAACAAACATTGAGATGGCCACCGTCCGTTGTCTTATCACTGATAATATTTTCTGTATTGTCGGATTGTTTGCTTGCACAGGAAGTATCAATCTGGTGATAGATTATATTCACGCACCTGCGATAACTTATCGGATGTGTAGCAGGTAAATGATGTAATCATTTCCAGGCAGACTTGTTGTAGGCTCTGGTTACGATAAGTTATTAATCTAGACATATTATCTGTGATAGATCTATGAAGTCGTGAGTGTAAACATGATCGATAACGAACGGAAGGCGAGATGCCTTATATGGGAAGTTACTTGTAAAAATCACATTCTGTGTATCACGCAGTAATTTGCCATGAGAAGGTAGTGGGGATATACCCCTACCAATATACGCAAGTTGCATGCTATTGGTTTGGCAGTTGAGATGTTAAAATACAACATTTATGATTGGAGCTATATCATATAGTAGCAATGTGGGTGCATGGGCCAAATGTTGCCTTATAATCTAGCGCCGTTTAAGTTTATGACATTGGTCATTTCAACTCGTCAAGAAGACAGTTAGACACGCCAGAATAAGGAATAGGATCAGGATTCCACTTTAAAGAAATTGGACAACGTGTTTGAACATCTTGTGGACTTACATCCAAAGAAAACACTACCATTATTAATACGGAAAGCTCGAAATCCTAGGAACCTGAACACAAAGTTATAGTGGGATTCTATTTGCAAAGTAATACCCTAGACCACGTGTAAGAGGCATCTTAACAAAGTTGCCGACATTATTTCTCTGAGCTAGAACTTTGTATTGCCCAACACGATATTTGAGGTAAGTTGTACATTTATCATTCTATGTTTTGCAATATTAACATGTGAAAAATGCGTGTGGATGTCCAAGTCATACGAGGCTAGCAGCCTCAGCATATAGAATGATGATTTCATGAACCACCACTACAAGAGCTATTGACTGCTTTGTGCAGGTTTCTGGTAGAGAACTAAACGCAGAGGCAGTCTCAACTTCCATATGGAGAAGGGGGTGGATGATGACATAAATAATGAACGAGTACATAATTATTCGGCGTCTGTGGCCTAATGGATATGAACGCAGTTTCATAATCCATATATACCAGGTTCGAAACCTGCTGCAGGCGGTTTGGTAGCAGATTGCTTTGTGTGGATTTTTAACATTGGTATAAACGCCGTACCGTTCAGAAATCAATGGCAAACTACTGAACGTAAAAATTGCCTAGAAAAATCACAAACAGCCAATAAAAGCTGGGGTTGATTGCCACGTCCTGTAAAGGATAAGCAACTAACTTTTTTACATAATTATTATATTAACCTTCTCAACTAGTGCATATGTATATGTAACCATGTTTTATATAATTGCAAAGGGTTTTTTCCCGCTCACTGGGATAAACATTAATACTCAGACAGGGTAAAGTTCTGAGGCAGATGGGATGGTGGAATAAAAAGGGGGGGGGGGGGGGAGAGAACTTTATTTTCGTGTCAGGAAACCCAATGCGCAGGCTAGTATTTCTTTCTCTCTTATTTCACGATTCTAGTCGGTGGTACCAATTGGTGGTACTAGTGTGTGGAAAAAGTGTGTGGTACAATAAGTGGCCTTTATTCAAAGCTAGACACCAACAGCAGACGGGTCTTAAAAGACGTTGGACCATCTTCGCAATTACCCCAGGATACTACGAGGGACGTGTTGCGGCCACCAAACTTGACAAAGGACGACCAGTCAAGAACTTGCAAAGAACCAACATTGGCTGGAGTAGAAACCAACTGACATCTTACTGGCAGCTAAGTAACCACTTAAAGCTGCCAGGTGAACTCTCTAATAACGAAGTTTTCAAATCAGACCATCACTTGTGATGAACCTTTAAAGGTTAAAATTGTTTCCTTCAAAACCTTGATTTAGTTTTTCGTTGTCAACTATAATTGAGTATTACATTTGTTATCTGTAAATATACAAATTTATAGTCGATTGAATCATTTTGAGTAAACTGCATCAGTATGTCTCAGCCATTTTAAATACAAATAACAGAGCTATTGAAGTAATATTTTACTGATTTAAATCAATTGAGGGCTCGTCAAAACGAGCAAAATTCCTACTCCTCATAGAAGGTTAGTGAAGACAGAAACTTTACACGGCTTGGATCCTATCAGCCGTAGTACTTGATTACTTAAATTCCTATGAGGATCCCTAGAACTGAACCACCATTCTTCAATTCATCTCTGCCAAGAGTAATCTTGAGCTAATGGTAGATACCTCTGAAGATCCTCAGTGGATACTCTGAAGTTTGGTCACTGTTGGACCATCACTGCAGAGTATGTGGAGTTAATCCCGTAACAAATGTTAATGTAAATAGTATTTTCAGTAATAACATAACTGTTAATTTTCTTTATTGTGGAATTTGTTTCGTGTAAATAATAGGATATTTGGGATGTAATAAATATTTTAAAATAGGGAGGGACTTTTCAATCACACTGCGCTGTAACCACAAGAAAGATTGCAGAAACAAAACTTGACCACTGAGGCGTGTTTGTCTCCCTTGATTCGCAGTAGTGGTCCAACAATGGCCAGACTTAGAGTATAATGATAAAGGGCTTCAAAGGTATCATCAACCTTTGCTCAAGATTGCTCTTGTCAGAGATAAAAACAGAAGAATGATGCTTCTATGTAAGGGAGCCTCACAAGATTTTAAAGATAGCAAAGCATAACAAATGAAATTATCTAAGCTGTCATAACCTTATTTTTTTCCCTGCCACTTCTGTTAGGTAATATACTTCCGCACGTATTTCTGAGCCCCAAGCTGAAGGTGATTCAGCAAAATCTTAATCTAATAGCTCTATCTGGTTTTGTATTTTGAACAATATGAGTCATACGGGTGCAGGCATACACATCACTCAGTAGTGATTAATTCAACTGTAGCTTAACAGTTACAGATAAACAGGTTTAATAATCACTTACAGTTTAACAATGTAACATAAATAAAGTAGATTATAAAAAAGAAGCGATGATATTTTTCATCATTGGATGATTTAAACTGTGGTGAAAAACTTGGAAAATTGCGAAACGTTTGTTGGGTGCATGTAACAGAATGGGGCGGCCTCTATATATTTTTGTTTCACTCCGGCAGTATCGGTACATTTGTGGTACTGATTTTATTGGGTTTTTTCATTGGTCACACTTTCTTTCTTTCTTTTTCTGCGATGAGTAGCAGATATTATGTATTTTCCTTCTTACACCTTTTTCAGGGATACGTAGACATGTCTGGTTGTTATCCATTTTCCCTGCGTTGCAAGGAGTGGCAGCGACCTAACCATGTTGGCTATCGTGGACGCAGCGATTTCAGTATACAGATTAACACGTAAATCGCCTCAGCGCAGTACTTAATCACTGATACGACGCGGGTACGCGCATCACCAAAGCTTGGTATACGGGGAGACAACTGATGGACAGACACAGATAAGAGATTACTTTCTGATAAAAGTAATGATTGTTACATAGGGATTGGTTTTTGGTTGTTTTTTAAGGACTATCTTCATTGCACGCGGACAACGCCATGAGTGCTCCGATCTCCTCCCTTAGATCAGACAAGAAGGATCTCAGCGCAGTGCACGAACTCCATAGCACCATCGAGAATCTCAGTGTGTGTATATAATGTATAGGAATCACATATTCGATAAATATTTTTGTGGTGGGTAGGTTTCCTAATTTTTAAATTTTGACAGGGCAGCGGCCTGATAAGCCTACTCTATACGATTTCCAACTGCCGTGGGATTTTTGACGTGCGCAACTTGCACACGGGACCTCCTATTTTTTCGCCCTTATCCGAGAAGGCTAGGCATCCGATCTCACTACCCATGAGACCAGGGGTGAGTATGACGTAATTAGGACCACTGGGTCTAAAAAAAATATTTCAATAAATTATAATCCCTCAACTGGGATTTGAACCCGGTACCTCTTGAATACGAGGCGGACGCCATACCTCTGAGCCACTCCGACCCCCTTGTTAGATTGGGAACACGTTGTTATATGAGTTTACCGTAAGTTTGTACCCAAGGGCAAGCGGATGTATACAGCCCATTTTCAGGAAAGTAATGTTTGAAACTTTGCATTAGTTGAGTCATGCAACATATTAAAATCAGATTGGCTGATCCCGTGAGGTGCGCATTACAAACGCATGGGAAGACAGTGAATATAATCTGACCATTTTCTCAAGCTATTTTACTTGAGAAATCGCTCGCCAAGATACCAGACCTTGCTACAGTGAAGAATTAGAATTCAGAATTCCTTCTTAAACATACCGGACATCTTTTATTGGAGCATTTATCAGGACTTACAATATAGCCCAGAAAATATCTTTCATATTAAATAACGAAACCGGGACTGATGAAACTGAAGGATCACACACAAAGTCAGAGAGGGAATGTATTAAATTAATGACACCCCAGACGCGTGTAAGAGGCCGATTCAAGTCTCTTTTATTCATCTGAGCAAAAAAGTCTGTGAGCCAGGATTGGCGTAAGTTGTGATTTACATTTCATGTTTTATTACTAACATGTGAACTAACATATATATATATATATATATATATATATATATATCTATATATATATATATATATATATATATATATATATTACCATGTGAATTTTAATATGTGAAACTCACTAACGGAAGTCAAAGTCATTTGAGGCTGGCAACTTCAGCGTAAAGAATGATGATTCATGACCCACCACTGCACGGGCTGGTGATTGCTTTATTGCTAGTTTCGTAAAGAGAACTAAAGGCATAAAGTAGTTCCAGGTTCCATACGGAGCAGGGAGGGAAAGATGAAAGAAATGATGACTTGTACATTCTAAGTATAATACTTACATTTTCAAAGCAGTGTAAACGTCCATGTAAACATATTCACTTTAAAATTAATGAAAGTTTTCAATCTTTAAACCAGTGTAAATGTCTATGTGAAAATATTCATTTTAAAGTTAATGGAAGTTTCAAACTTTTCAATCAGTGTAAAACATAAATGAAAACATATTCAATTTATATTGCGAACACTTTTCAATCCGTGGAGATGTATATGTAAACAGACTCTATCTGTATTATTAACCTTTTAATTTAAATATAAAGTAACTATGAAAGCTATTCTATTTAAATGTAAAGAAAGTTTTACCCCAAGGGATTATATTTAATTCTCATCGAGGGTAAATTCTGAGTTAAATGGGATGGTGGTATGGGAAGATAGGAACCATAACTGTGGAGTGGGAAAACGCCGTACTCAGAAGAGCGTTTCGTTCTATTCTTTTACCATAGTTATTGGTGGTACCAGCAGAAAGTACTATCTCTGGAACAAGAAGGGAACAGTGGCCTACATGAAACAAAGTCGAATGCAATTAGAAAACGTAACCACCATAAAGTAGTAAATGTTCTTTAGGGCAGGCAACAATAAAATATATTATTATAAATAAATTTAATGAGTATAATAAAATAAAAATAAATAAAAAGAAATATTTAGTAGTATTGCACAAACAAATTAATTATATATGAAGGGGTAAGTATTTCGTATGAATGTATGTTAGATTTAATATTAAATAATTTAATTTTATGATTATGTTGATCTTGTAGTGCAGTGACATGGAGTTTGTATAATTATGTTTCGATAGGTTTTGGGTTCTTCTGTTGATGGGTATAAATATGTTGATGTATATAATTGTGATGGTTTTGTGTTTTAATTATTATTTTTATTGTATTTGTATTTAATGTTTTGGTGTTGGTAATTTGTTTTAGGTTTTTTTGTTGTGGTTTTTTTGTAAT